>JBBPCS010024602.1:0-24119 GCA_037974645.1 Hollardia meadi
CGGGTGTTGTAAATTAGCTTTTAGCTACAAACACTGTGGTACAGGCATCGGACAGCTGTTCTTAGTTTGTCTATGTATACTGTATCTGTCCCTATCAAATAAACCATAAGTAAATAAAACCAATGAGCTTGTGGTGGACTAAAAATGCTTCAAACAAACTGCTACAAATTCTAAAACGTGGATGCTTAAAACACGCATCCTAGAAGATCTATACAATCGGCACAGGAGTGTCCTGAGTTATGTTGTTAAAGAAAAATGTTTCTGCATAACCTGATGATGTCACGGTGAAGTTGACCTTTGTCCTTTTGGATAGAAAATGACACCACTTCATTTTATCCTGTTTGACATTTGTGTGAAATTTGTCAAAGTTAGCTTATGGATTCTTGAGTTATGACTAAGAAATTGGTTAATAGGTCACAGTGACCTTGACCTTTGACCTCTGGCCATCAAAAATCTAATCAGTTCATCCTTGAGTCCAAGTAAATGGTTGTGGCAAATAAATTTGGAGAAATTCCCTCAAGGTGTTCCTGAGATGTCACGTTCACAAGAATGGGACGCATGGACGGACGTATGTAGGGACGGAAAGACAACCCGAAAACATAACGCCTCCAGCCATGGCTATCGCCATAAAAGGCATAAAAAACAAACTGTGGAATTAGTGAGCCAGGAAATGAAACAATATATGCATCTAGAGACCCGTAAAGAGACAGTTAAATATCACTTTTATATTACTTTAAGTGTCTGTTATACTGTATTGATATTTGGTTACTACATCTGGATAATACTTACTATAAGCCCCTCCATTCAAAAATGTGTTTTGTTTATTGTCACTTAACTTGAATGTTCAACCTTCACCATGCAGAATGATGTATATAACCGTTGGTGTAATTTTAATAATTGTAATAAAGTAATTATCAATTAATTAATTATTACATTATTATTCAAAGCAGGGGTTTTTTTTATAGCATATCACCTTAATATGTGCTCTGTGTGTGCTCTGTTATAGGGAACTAGTAAGGGCGATGATATAGGCCTAGCAGGCTGGGGGTGCTTAACTGATAACAGAGGGAGTTTATTCTGCATGCACACAGGTATATTTACCCTCATATTCAGCCCCCAGCAACGCTAATTTAAGACAGAAAACGGCTTAGTTTTGCTTTGAGCTAAACAGTCATTCACACCTGGAAACTGATGAACCTTTGTCCATCTTCACAATAAAAAAAAGAACCTTTAAAAAGAGATATGGTATCATGACAGTTTTCTTATACGCGTTTCTAATTACAAGTAGCCTACAAAAGAGACAATGTGTACCCCAGTCTTTCTACTCCAGTAATCACAGCTCGTTTCGTGTTCTTCGTGTAAAATCTAAAAAGAAAAAACTAAACAAAACTGGACATTGTCAATTAAAATCATCTAGGCTATCTTCTTTCTATGTCTTGGAAATAATAATAAAAAAAAGTTTGTCAATTCTATTCAAACTAAAATTAAAGAATTCATTTAAAACCACATGGTCTTGGCAAATGGATAAGTGGAGGAAGATTTTTAGTATTTTACACTCTGGGTTGTTTAATCGATGCATTATTAGATGATCGTACTGTATATAAAATAAGAAGTAAAGTACAAGTAGGCTACCTCAAAATTAGACTGAATCCAGAAGCGTACGCACATTTTGTTATTACCATTAATAGAACAACTCACGTGCAACGTTTCAAGTTTACAAAGACTATTTTCGCGAGGGGGTGCGGATGTCCCATGTAGCTTCTGGGAGCCTGCCCCACCCCTGCTGCACCTCGTCACCGGAGCCTGTACCTGCCCTTTCTGCACTACAAAAGCTCTACTCTTGCGAGGTGACTTTCTCTCTTTGGTGAACGCACGACACACGGTAAGCAAAACGTTGACGCTTTTACATTTTTTTAAAATTAATATATATATATATATATATATTTTAAATAATTTAGGTAAAGTTAAGTAACCTCTTGTTTGCTGTGTAGTCACACGTCATCTAATGTGTAATACTGGGAGCAATTTGTCGTCTAGGTAACGTTAGTTAATCATTGATTAAGTAGAAAGTAGTGAGAAGATGTTTGGTGAATATTTGAAAGAAGTTAGCCAACTACTTTAGTAACATTGGCGTAACTGTCCCTCTCAATGGGTGTGTGTGGTGTTAGCAATGTAACTTAGCCAACGATGACAGAAAACACACGAGGTGGGAAGCTAAAGCTACCTTCCAGGTGCAAGCTAACTTAACCGTGTAAGATGCTCAACTGGCCCAGCTGCCACGTAACATAGGTAGCTAACGTTAATGGTGTTTGCTGGCGTTGTAACCAAGCTGTCCAGCCACTTTAACTCTAACTCTAATTTGTACCGTCTTTTAGACAACTTTATGAATGAGGTGAACTAAAAAGGTAGCTAGACATGTTTAACTCGTTAGGTATTTTCCCCGTACAGTATGTAAAAGAAAATTTGAGATGAACTAAGGCTAATAGCTGTGAAGTACGCTAAGTTAAATTCGACACAGTGGCAGCTAACGTCAGCTGTTAGTATTTTATATAGTTGGCTAGTGAGATATGGTTGCACCACATTGAATAATTGTCCTTACACAAGTATAGGCCATGAATGTTGAAATTAGAATATGGATCACTTGAAATTTGCAATCTTAAAGTGTATAGGCGTTAGCTTGGAAAGTTGCATTTATATCGTCGAGCAATGTGCAGCAAAGCACTTTTAGTTGACATCTCCCCTCTCTGATTTCAAAGGTGTTCAGCACCATTATATTTTTGACAGCTGTTAGAAATACTGCTCTTGGTTGTAGTCGTAGTTCCTTGTTTTGAATTTAGTGTTCTAAATCTCTAATCACCAGCTACCACAGCAAAAATTCTGACTTCCTCTTTTATATTTGTAATAGTGGTTCTTAATACCACACACAGTGATCCTGCTGAAGGTCATATTGTTTGCTCTTGTATTTTTTTTTTGCTCATTTGGGTGACATAACAAAGCCCGTAGCCCATCATGGCGGATGAAGATTTCCAAACTGGAGAGTCTGGGGCCTCTGTAACATACCCCATACAGTGCTCTTCACTGAGGAAGAATGGCTATGTCATGCTCAAAGGACGTCCCTGTAAGATTGTTAGCATGACTACTTCTAAGACTGGCAAGCATGGACATGCCAAGGTAAAACCAACTCGTGCACCCTTTGGAATGCAGTGCTTAAGGCACATGTGCAATTTAGCTTGATGTTTCCCAGTTTTACAAGTAACCCCCAATGCTTACTTTTCCTAAGGCCAGAAGCAATCACTTGTTTTTTTTCACAGGTTCACCTTGTTGGAATTGACATCTTTACTTCAAAGAAGTATGAAGATATCTGCCCGTCTACCCATAATATGGATGTCCCGAATATAACCAGGCAAGATTTTCAGGTGAGATGACCCTGTTGGATCTCTTTGTTTAACCAAGCGTCACCAAGGGGTAAGCAGCATTTCAGTGTGTACTGGATATTGTGTCAGTGAGAACAAGTTGATACTGGAAGCCAATAATGGTTTCCCTGGCCAGTATTGGATGTTTCAGCATTTGTTTAGATCACTGGTGCAATCCATTGGATTTAATATAACCTAATCCTGATGGGAAAGTGTGATGTGAGAAGTGCTTTTTTGATCGCTAAACAGGTGTGTCACATGCGTCAGAGCTGAGCAGACTCTTCAGTAGTTGTGAAAAGACATACAGGTTTTGAACTGGTTGAACAGGTTTTGGCTTAACCAAGCAGTCTTTCCTTCTCAGATTAGAGGCCTTCTTTTAGGGTAGCAATTCTTTAAAAACAAGTAAACGAAGACTAGGTTTCGTTTTTGAGATCTGTTTTGCTCAACTGAATATGTGCTGTATTGTATTGTTTCATGTTGAAAAAGATTCTTGTAAATTACATTTTTCCTTTTTTTTTTTTTTTTTTTTTTTTACTAAAGCAACACCCAACCAACCCCTGAAAAAATGGAGCATTTTAAAGTTGCTTCAGGTAGCATGTGGCGCATGTGTGATGGAATTTAATTGTGACCCTAAATGGAGGTGGTGTGTGTACTGATAAGAACACAAGTTTCTGCTCTGTTAAATGGACATATAACAAAGCTTGGTACAAGACACATACAATAAAGCCCTTTTCAGATAGGACGAGGTGTGTGAACCCCTCCCCATTCATTGTGTATGTGTTTGTGCGGCACAAGAGCGGGCCTGAGCCACGCAGAGCTGAGTGCTGAACGCAGCGCATTACAACGTGATGGTTCAACCACGTTGCATGCTGCACGGAAGTTCAACCAGATTCAACTTGGGCGCAGCGGTCTGTGACGACACTTGGTGCGTCCAATAGGAGGGAATCTGGCAGATCACAACAAACTACTTCCTGGCTTCCGTTTTCGGTCGCCTAGCAACTGGCGGCCAAGATGGCCGTGATTTGCGCGCTGTTCCAATGTTCTGACCGCGGCCTATCCCTTACCCAGCCGTACCCAGCAGCGAGCGCAGAAAACACGCGTCCTATCTGAAAAGGGCTTAACACCTTTGGTCTATGTTACAGCTGCCATTTCTGTTTTTTTGTTGCTGCCACTCTCCTATTATCCAGACTTTCTTTATGTCCATTGCTGTCAGATTTGCCACTTTAAGTGTTTTAGATGTCCCAGCAGCAAGGTAAAGGATGATGGAGCTATTGCTGTTCTGCTCCTCTGCTTTGAAATGGCATTCTGGCTAGGATAAGGTTGACTTGGATTTGGTTATGCAATATACTGTATCTTGTCTGTGCTTTTCTTTTCAAACTACAAACTAAAAATGTTTTTAACATTTTACTGTTTTCATTTTTGCCTGATGGCACATTTAGGTATGTCACATCGCAGATGGTTTCTTGCATCTGTTGCTTGAAAATGGCGAGCTAAGAGAGGACCTTAAACTGCCAGAAAGTGATTTAGGCAAAGAAATCCAAAAGCGGTTAGCGAACGAAGAGTCCTTTATGGTGAGTTTTTGTGGCTGATTGGTAGACAAAAATCTTCTAACTGGTTGTTGCACAAGTACAGCTGTAAATCGATTAATTAGTTATCTTGCATTTCTATGTAGTCATATGGTAAATTTCCAGAAATTGTCTATTTTCACCGCTATTTACGTAAGCTTCGGCAGTGTCAAAGCACTACCCCTGAAAATACACAAGCATCAATTATTTTGCTTTAAGCAGCTTAATGGGTTGACCTAAGATCAGTTTCTTAATTCATGATTTTGTGCTTGATGTGAACTGAGGTGAATTACTTTATGAATATTCCACTGTTGGATTACCATTTTTTATCTTCTAGTCTTTTGGAGTAAAATTAGATGATAAAGCTGTTAATTACCCACTCATTTTATATATTTGCATTTCTGAAAGTAATATCATGAAAGACAGCTTCCCTAGATAAAATTCCTTGCTTTCACTTGGGCTACAACACTTGGAACCTTTTCTAGAACTAGTTTAGTTCAAGATAAGTCCAAGACAATATTTGTATAATTTCAAAATAAGACCTTTTTAATAATGATGGAAGATGGAAACCTCTTGAATGAAGGGCCCATTCCGATACCATTTTTTTCCCCCCTTGTGCAGTATAAAATCTGGTAAGTTGCATACAGATAAACTGGGAAGATGCAGGGTCCTGTTTCTAATAAATAATGTAGCATCAGATCGTGGCACAGATTCGTGTACTTGTTGACACCCGATCCAGCATTTTAGCCTGTATAGGAGACATTCCCAAAACTACCATCAGACTTTAATTACTACGCAGAAAAAAACCAAATGGATGTGAGAAAACTGGTGCCAGATCTTATTTCTCTCTTCCCCTTTTTAGGTCACTGTAGTGAAAGCAACACAAGAAGAGCAAGTGTGTGCCATCAAGAGCATGACCAAAAGCCAGGACGGTGATTGAGATCTCGCACTCCTGTTCTCCATTATTGCTTTAAAGCCTCACCCAAGCTACTGAACCTTCACCCCCGGAAACTGGACTGGGTCTGTTTCTTCAGCTGTACCTTTGGCTCAGGGCTGCCTGGCATTCTCCTCAATTAATGAAGTTGTCCACCTTAATTCATCACACCTTAACTTTGCAATGGTTACTGATATTATTCCAAGAATTCCTAACAAAATTCCAGGATTTGGGTTAAATCCTAACATTATTTTTAGAGTGTGTCTTTTATTGCCTGTGTGTAATACTTTTTAAAAAATCATTCCTATTGTCCTATTCTTCTGAATGAAATGTGGAGCTTTTGATTTGGCTGTAAACATGCGTTCTAAAGCGTGCTTCCAACTGAGATGCTGTCCCTTGCCTTCAACTTAAATTGTCCCCTAAAAGGATTTTATCTTCACTGGCTTGACTTGACTTGATTGGTGGCCAGATTATGCCTTTCAGACTAAGCCCTATCACATGCACATTTATATTGACAATTGACTTTTATACACATACCTTAGCAGATATGAATTTATGTAAACAACACAATTTTATTAACTCTGCATTTCTGCTATCTTAAGGCAAGATATCTGCTCTGATTTATCTTGTTAGAGTAAGTCTTGTTGTGATGGTAGATATTAGTACCCAATGACAACAGATAAGGGTGACCATTGATTTATATTTTGGGTTGCAGGTGGGGGAAGGTAGGCATAGAAAGAATATTTTAGGGGTGGTAGGTCTGTTTGATGTTTTTTTTTTTAAAGGATTTTGTGCAGAGTCTGCAAATGGGATTATACCTCGCATGGATTTTTATTAACTCATACTGAATAGTTTTCATTTTCTATGTTTACAACCATACAAAAACTTTTACTGGGAGACATCAGGCAATTGCAGGAAAGCAGAATGCGTTTACATACACTACATGAACACGATTGCTGTAGAATCTGCATTTACATGCAGGTAGTCGGGTTTCTTGTCTACCTCCTATCATGCAATTAAAACTATTTTAAGTGTACTTGCAATATATAACTTTTTCTTTTCTTTTCTGATCTGACCATTCACTCTTCTGAAGAAGCCATGTCTTCAAGACAGCATGTGTTAAGATATTTTAGCTGTTTAGCTACTGTTCATAGCAGTACTTTTCAAATTTCAAGTTCTGGTCACAATCCTGTGTTCACAAACCCAGTTAGAAACTCAGTTAATATAATAATAATAATAATAATAATAATAATAGTAATAATAACAATAACTTTATTTATATAGCACCTTTGTACTAAGGAAGACCACAGAAAGTCAAACAGTCAGGCCAAACAAAAACAAGACACAATTAAAGAAAAACAAAGATGAAGTTCAAACAAAGAGACCATAGATGCAAAATGCAAGATACAAAGTATCAATACAAAGCAATGAAAGGACAGCAGCAAACAAAAGACTAAAGACAATAAAAAGACAACCAAAAAAAAAAAAAAACTAAGCAATACGAATTAAAATAATGAATAAAATGAAACGATTAAGAAAGGACACTGAATCTGTGAGTCTTATCTCCTCTGGCAGGCCGTTCCAAAGCCGAGGGGCCCTGATGGCAAAAGTAGTCGATACACCAGGAAAGGAAAGTGTTTACATGACATTTTTTAAAGACGCATTACTGCCAAATGTCCACAATAATTAGATTTCTTAAGTGCGTGTAGACACTTGATTGTAATATTGACATGGGAAGGTTTCAAACTGTTCATCGTACAATGGCAGCCAGTCTGCTAATTTTTTTCTGACTTCAGACCACCTAAAGTGTTTTTTTTTTTTGGTTTGTTTTTTTTAACTTCTGTCGAGACACCAAAGTGACCCACTGAATGTTTTGTTCTACATGTGACTGCACTCAGCAAATTAATGGCACATTTCATTCCTCCTTTCTTTAAGCAGGAGGACAAAGAATTTAACTAGTGAATGAATGCTCTAAAGGAAGCAGTATAGTAGAAACTGCAGGCTGTTGGGACCACACACATTCTATGGCAAACGGGGGTCACATGCAAGACTTGAAGTCTCTTCTTGCCTTCATTAGCACGTAAATCCTATCACAACTTTAGCCTGCAGCACCTCAACCTGTTTTTGTCTTTCTCGGGCAGTAATGAGATAAAAAAAAATTAACTGGTTTTACCAGTGAGCCATCACAGTTTTTGGTATTGCTCTCCATCCTTCGTTTTGGTTGCAAACATGACATTGTGCTTGTGAAAACCAGAATCGGTTTCTAGTATACTGCCTCATTAAATCGATTTCCAACTCCTAATGTCCGACCAGTAATGCAATTCAATAACTAAACTGTGCTTCCTCCATCTCCACTTGCCCTTACAGAAGACGGCAGTCTTCTTTAAGCTATATTTTTTGCCTTGTTACATGTCTATAACCAATGTCAGTTGCAGGGAAATGAACTGCTTTCTCACCCTCGGTTTCCTCCTGTTATTAAGCTGCTCTGGCGTCTGATGTGTAGCACATCTTGTCAGTGTTCCTCTACCTTTGAGAGAGAGGTAACAGGACTGACCTGATTTTGTTTTAAGAAAATGTTTACACTTCAGGGAAGATGACCTGTCCTTGCTGGCTTCACATGCTGGTCTATAATCAGAGACTGCGAGGGATGGCTGTAAAATGACTGTGGTCAGTGTCATGAGGGCACATTTTCTCAGGGCTCCATACAGAGTGTTAGGAGATGTGTTACCTTAAAGTCGTCAGTAGTGAGGATAATAAATGTGATTATTGGAATAGTTTTTATGTCGGCTATTCAGATTTTGGAGAATGTTGCTGAATTTCCTGTTTGTCTTCTTTGGTGCCTCTAATTAGACGTTACCTGCTTCTCTTTATCTCAGTGTTCTAATTTTGCTACTTTCTTGCAAGAAAGTGCTTTATTTGTATATTTAGACCACAGGCACAGTGTATCGTGTTCAGACAGGGAATAGATGAATTACCCAGTCTTGTATTCTGTATGTTCTTGTTGTACACTGGAAACACTGGAGTTTTCGGGTATTTCCCCAGCTTGGCGCAGTTCTTTCTACTTTGAATGTCTGATTTAAATAGTTTCTCTGGGAAATGTTCCTCTTCTGGAACATAAAGATGCATGGGCTCCTCTCTTCTCTATTTGCGTTAATGTATGGCTGCTTAAAATCTGCTGTTTTTATTCGGCAAAATAAAATTAATTTAGACGTTACTGGCTGTAAGACATTTGTCAGCTGTTTTTATGCCTTCGCGCCAGAGATGGCCATGGCCGGAGGCATTGTGTGTTATGTTTTCGGGTTGACTTTCCGTCTTTTTCATTCTAGTGAATGCGATATCTCGGGAACACCTTAACCTTAATAAAGAGATTTAAAAAAAACACATTTTTAGTCATAACTCAAGAATTCATACACCAATTGTGACAAAGTTTTACACAAACTGCTGATTGTATCGATCTTCTCCGCTGCCGGGTTGAACATGTGTTTCAGAATTTAGAGCTCCTTTGCAGCAACATCCATATTTGAAACATTGTAGTCCACCACAAGCTTTTTGATTTTGTTCATATTTTTTGCCTGAAGTGACAAACACCTCAGTGTAACTCATTACAATAAAATGTTTCTATTCTTTGTTTACCCCGCGGACAAGTGCTCTAGAATCCTTGCTGAACAAATCAGTGAGGGTTACTTGGTGTTGACCCTGAAATTAGCTACATGTTTTCACAATACTGGAACTTTGTTGCTGACAGTCATTTATAACATGGATGGATGCAAAAGAATAGACATTTTGTAACAGATTAGATTTTTTTTTTAAAATACCAAAGGATTCTATTTCCTGCTAACCAGTAGTCTATTTCAAGGTTCAGGAAATCCAAAGTGCGATGTTCATGAACATCAGTATCTTCATCTGGCTTTCTGATACCGCTTGACTCAACCAGTTCTCAATATTTCTCAAAACGTTACTCGGGTTAAAGATAGTGTTTAAGATATAGCCTCGAATATCTACATTCAGACGTCACCTATGAGACAAAATATGACTTGGATTAAATCAATCCGAACAAGGCAAAAATATAAACAGGATTTGTCATAATTCTAGAGTGAATATTTCTGTCTACATTATGTTGTGACAACCAGTTAGTTTCCCAGTGTGAGGAGAATACATATATTGCACTGAAGCCATGGTAATGCAGCAGGCTTTGTAAATTGATATCTCATAATCACAAGATGCATGGATGTTAAAGGATCAGTAGGTGGCAGTGAACCATCACTTGTAATAGCTGAGATAGTTCTCATGTTCTTTGTACCATTTTAGGCATCTATCTATTTTATCCAAATCTCGGATATTTAAGTTTTCAACCATTTTTTTTGTCAGTCAGACAAGACAAAGAAGAAACTTGGCTTTCTTTGGGTGATTTCAAAATTAAAACAAGACTGTTAAATTGTCGAGTCACACAACACTGTTTGTGCAGTTTAAATTATTTGACTTCAGCACGCACAGGTGACGTCATGCTTGTGGCTTTTAGTGATAATGAATGATTTGCTCGAGGGATGTCCACTCTGACAGGTCTTCCATTTAGAAAAGGGGGGGGGGGCAGTTTCGCAGGACGTCACAGCATCCATACACCCCCAGTGAACAAGGCACATGGAATCACCTTGCAGTCTGGTACAAACCCATTAATGCCTCTCCTTGGCCATTACAGAGAAACCTCCAGCGCTTCTTTCCCAGTGTTTTTAACCGGGATCGTCTGAACTCTTTCAAGGCTGCGTGTAAAAATGGAAGCCGGGAGTTTTGGAGGGGATTGGCAGAGGTTTTATGGCCCATTCCACAGTGTTCCAAACCTGTTCATCCAGATGGTGAAGCCACTGAATCACCGGCCGATTTTTTTTGTGGAGGACATGAACTGGTTCGGAGTGATTGGAGATTTGATGGAGTTCCAGGGTAGATAAACTCAGGGAAAACGCTCATCCAAACACACACATGGGCTACATACAACAGCAGCAACAACACTGGGGTAGCACCAAGTGAAGAGGAGGGCCATTATGTAACTGTAGGACAGATGTCTCGAAACAGCATGGGACGCAGAGAGAGAAGAGATCAAAGCATGAGTGTAAACAGTGTGCTTTAATTGAAAGTGTATGGTATTAACTGTTCTTGCGTGAGCGTGTGTGTAGAGGAAATATAGAGCTCCCTTCTGTTCTGGTGCTTTATTTGTATAAGATCACTGTAAAGTTAATACACCCTATTAGATATTTTAAGTCCTTATGGCGATGTTATACAGGGGAGGCATGACACAAAACATAATCGGCTTACATTTATTATAATGAAGCCGTAGAAAACTGCCACAGCTGTCAAAGCACAGGTATAAATCCCTAAGAACAGTTCTGAGGGACACCACCATTAAATAAAATACAGTGAGAGTCCAGAATTATGTGAGATAAAAGAGAATAAAAGAAATGGGAAATATTATGAGGCCATTATTCAAAAATGCTATCTGCCTCTGATTGAGTTTGATCATTTCTAGTTTAATTTGGTTTTTTTTTAATAACTTTTAGAACAGGCTTCAAATTCACAGTTTCTTAGTATGCGAGTTCGCGTGCGCGTGTGTGTCTGCGCGAGGGGTGCGCTTGACTGTTTTTAACGGTCAGTAGAGTTATTGAATCCAGATTTTTTTTTTTTTTTTTTTTTTGAAGTAAAAACGGGGAGAAAAAGCACTTCATCACATCCTCTGACAGGGTTTGGAGGGCTGATGGAGGACAGAAGGTGTTGATTCGCTCTCCTTTCATGTGCTCATCCCCGCTGAGAGCAGTAGGGACGTTTTCTCTGTGTGCCTGCTGTGTTTTGACTGTTTGTGGAGTGGGGCTACAAGGATGAATGCCGAAAACACATCCAACAACCACTCGTTGGATTGTAATGTACAGAAGTGTCCGTGTCTCCCTCAGTTCCTACTCTTTTTAACTATGCGAACGCTGTGGCTAAACGCACGGCAATATTGATGTGTCAGTCGGTCCGCCTCTTTGGTCTAGACTGAAATACCTTCACTATATATACATTTATGTACTTTGTGTTTATTCTTATTGTTAGCATGTTACCACATTAAATTAAACCTGCTGGCTTGTAAAACCCTCCCACAGCGAGTCTGCACCAACGCTGACATACTGACCGCGTGTAACGCCGCGTTGTGTCTCTCTGTACCACCTCTTATGCTTACGAACGTTAACTGCTCAAATATTGTCATACACACGTTAACGACTTACAGGTTGCACTGTGTTTGGAATCAAACGCACCCTTCTGTAGTCTAGAAAACGATGGAGGCGTTCAGTTCAATGCAAAGTGTTGTAGATTTCTGAAACCACTGCTGGAGGGAGGGCAGCTAGTCTCAAAACTTGCCGATGCCCTGCACCTTATTTGATTGTGCTTCATTCAGCTGTGAGTGTGACTCCAAACAGAGTTCACTACGTGAAGGAGTGGGTCGGGTCCGGTTTGAGAAAGGCCCTCTGTCCTCACAACTGCTAAAGTATCTTAAGGTGAGTGAGCAAGAGTCAACTTGAGGCCTTTATTCTATTCTCAGTGTAGACAGCACCCTCTGTTGGAATCAAGATAAATAGCGAAACAGACACATTGTAGTCGAGATTCATTGACATAATGCTGCCTTTTGTTTGTGTAAGCGTAGGTGTTCTTGATGTGAAAAAGTTTCAGAATCACTGTGCTAAACACCGGCATGTTTGCACTGTTGTGAGCATGTTAGCAGCTGCTGTTAGTATTTAAAGCGGAAAGCAAAGCAGCACGATGCCCATGAGCACAGCTTCGTGGCTGTAGTCTTTTAGTCTTGGTTTCAATTTCCATTTTTATTTCGATTGCACATACAAGTAATACAGCGTAAAGTAAACGAACGTATAAAATAATCCCCCCAAAAAACGGGACTGTCGTGTGCTCTTTAAAGACAATCGTGTGGGGTCATATGCTCACCCCAGGCTTCCTAACAGCTTCCAAGACTAACAAACCTCTATATGAAATGTTACTTCCTTCATCACAACACTATCATAACTTAACCATGGTTAACATGTGTAAGTACAAGATCCATCCCAATGATCACAAAATCTTTATGACATAAATTATATACATGGTCTTGAACACTTTCAGAAGGATATCTAGGTCAGCAAATGATGTCAGCAGCAGCAGTAACTGGGCAACGAGAGAGACATCATTTTAACTTTCGTTTGGGGACTAAATGTTTTTGCTCATAAGTGCGGCTGCGCTCAAAGTCTATTCTGTGTCAACACGTTGGCTGGGTAAAGCGGGGTAAAGCACTTCTGTCTCTGTGTGTGATTAAGACCAGAAAGGCAGGGGAGTGTTCTGTCTTTAGAAATAGTCATGCTAACAGATGTGTTCATTTGAGAACGGGGCTCACAGCATGTACGTTCTATTTTAGCCGACAACCCTCTGTACACTCGTACTGCTGGGCAGGCACTCTTGTTTTTGAAAAAGAAGACCCTCCCTGGAATAATTGGTGAATGAGTTCACAGGCAAACAATCTAGACTAGTCCGTTATTATTTTTTTTTGTTTGTTTGTTTGGCAGAACAAGAAAGATTATGTTGCTCTTCTTCAGTAGAACAACTTGAGTGATTGTATATTCAGTGTGCACACCCTTCAGGCTTTGTTTGACGGTGCTAAATGCAAAAAGGTAAAAGAAGTGACCTCTAGAGGACCTGGTAGTTGCACTCTTGGCATCTCTTAGACAGATCATTAAAAGTACATTGTTTTAAATTTGTTTCATATTCATACACAACAACAATACGACAAAACTATTAAGGTTATTATCATTTTAGCACAGTAACTAATAAGCGGGCATTATGGAAAATACTGCTTTAATTTCATGTGGATTGGTAAGAATGAGATATCAGCTTCTGACAAACAGAATATTAACGTAAGGACATGTCAGTATTTCTGTGCATGGCCATATGCAACAATGTAAAATGAGATTTTAATGCAACATACATGTACAATAATGCAGAGTGACCAGTGTGTCTGGATGAATGGAGTCTGAACATGCAGGCAGAAGCCTCCGGCATGTTGTTTCTGGCCACCTGCTCCCCTCTGGCGCAGCTTTGAACTTGCTTGTGCACGACCTACAATGTATGTGTGTATAGTTTTAAGGGCAGTTAGTAGACTAGTAGTTGGAATGTTGAAAGGTTGCGTCCAACATCTGGTGGTTGACTCCAGCAGGAGGTGGGAAGACCGTAAAGAAGAGCTGATGGGAAGTGGGTTGGGTGCAGGTCATTATTCAAACCAGATGAGGATTGCTGCTCATAGCCGAGGAGTAAAAACACTACTTTAAAAAAGTCTTTATTTAATACATTTTACAGGACTTTATTTTATTTTCCACACTGCTTACTTGGCTAACAGAAAGTCATTCTGCAATATTTCTCAATAACAAGATTGCTTTTAGATGATTCAGAATTCTACAGTCACTCCTCATGTGGCTTTGTAGTCATTTTGTACATCCGGTGGCCTTTCAGCCGAGTAAAATGGAGGGGAGAATGTACCTGAGGTAGATGTGAATGAAAACCATGCAACAAAGCACAATTTGGTCATCAGGACATCAGTTGGGAGAGGCAGTTAGAAGAAAATTACTCATTTTTCTCTTAGCTATATTTAGCTACTGCTTTCAGCAGAAGATTTAACTATGTTATAGCAAGCTGTTGCCTTCTTTTGATCACAAAACAACCACAGAGATACTCAAAGTGACTGCAGAGATGCAAAGAGACAAAAACTGACGATGAAGACGAGCAAAATGACAACAAAGAGAAACAAAACAAGAAAAAACAAACAGTCTTTTTCAGTCTGGGTTAATTTATCACACTGAATAAACAATATCTACTATTAATAATGTATTATTAGTTATTGCTAAGAACTAGGAGTCATTTGAAAGATGTTGAGTCTCATTCCCTGGTCGTCATATACTGAAGCTTTGGATTGGTAGGTCGGGCCGGGCACCAACCCAAAGCGTCAGTATTTGATGACCTGGGAATGTGACTCAGCAATCAGCTATCTAACACATTAAACCTTTAAACATAAGTCCTAACACCTTTTTTTAAAAAAAAAAAAAAAAATGTTCCCTCCTCCTTTACAATTGTGCCCCTGTCCACCCTTTTCTAACACCAGTGGCTACAGATTGAATATAGATTGAAAATTTAAAGCAATTTTCATTCCTGTGCAATACATGCTTCATAAAAAAAAGGAGACATTATGGCTGGATTGTGTTCTCATATTACCAACATAGCTGGTTATAAGGAAGGAACAATGTGGTATAAAACATGAGTCATAATAAAAAAAAAAAAAAGATAATTATGTTGAATGTAATGAGTTTCACAGAAAGATGGCTTACGGCAATATGTATGCTAACAGCCAGCAACTTTTGCGTGGAATTTTCCTGTTTGTCTCATTACTCATTCTGATGTACGGGGGCAGACAAGGCTGAAGGAACGTTTTGGGAGTGGTGGAAGAATGCTGAGGCGTTGCTAGCATACTAAAAAACAGGTGTCCGTCTGCTCTCCTCCCACTCTTATTGATTTCCAGGACAAAGCTGGACTACACTACACTGCTGGCCGCTGGACGCGTTGCATAAGAAGAAACAAACGATACTTGTGTGTGTATATTTCCTGTGGTGCTGGGGAGGGTGTGGGTTTGTCAGGTGGTTTGAGAGGTTGTCCGGTGACAGGTTTGGTCCCCACAACAGTCAGTGTATGAAAATGTGCACATCAGGGTGTTTATTAATACAGAGAAGTGTGTTTGTATTCATGTCGAGATACTAGAAAAAGTAATAAACACAGAGAAACTGCAACTGTATTGGCACCTATGAGAAGGCAACCGTTCCTGCCCTCTAGACCTTAAACAGGCAATGGAAAACACTTTGCTTTAACTTATCATTATGAAATAAATATATGTGTAATGGCTGAAGAAAAATAACACCATCCAAATTTAGATTTGTTCCGTGTAAGCCTTGCGTTCACTATGCTATTCATGCTGCCACCGGCCACGATTTCTTCGTGGAAAAATTTAGGTTCGGTGTACTGCACCAGGGAAGCGCATCAGCCATTGCGGAAGCAAAACAGAAAAGGCATTTTTCTCCTCCTCCCCAGGTAACAGTGGAAAAAGTAAAAATAACCCAGCTGACGGAGAAGACAAAGAAGGATGGGCAATCACTTGATGGAAAGTGTTCTGGTGTGTGTCTAAATCTGTTTCCCCTTACGACCGGGACCGAAGAGGGTTCGAACCTGACATTCTTACTACTATACAAGTAAGAAACAATACCTGCCTACTTATTAGTACAACCGGGTTTTTACTCTGCCTTTCTCATTGCACTGAGACTGAGGTGTCTATGTCTATGTAAGTAGCCATGTTGCTAACGCCGTCTTTGCGACCACGGCGCCAACGATAATAGGCCTACCACTTGGAAACGCTAGGAGGAGCAACGTTGCCTAATTCCACTTAAAGTGGTGTTTGATGTATTATACATCCAAAAATAAAGTGAATTCTGTTGCCTCGAAACAGCCTCCATTTAGCGCATGTGTGAATGTGTGGGTGTGGATTTCACCATCAACTGTTCACAGTGCCCTGAAAACTATTTCAAGGACACCGTGAAAGTGCCACTTTGTCAGTCTGTTGTTTTTGTGGGGTTTTTTTTTTTTTTTTTTTTTTTAAATTCCCATTTGTTTTTGAAAAAGCTCACTCATGTTTTGTTTCGTCTCATCTCTGGAGATAATGCCATGAGAAAATGGGTATGCTGGTGACGTGGCGGTCCTATCTCTCTTCGTGGAAGTGAAACAACAGTGACTAACAGTCACCCACTTTAAATAATCTGCAGCCTCGGCTTGCCCTGTTGTTGAACCCACTTAAAGTAAGAGGAATGATGATGAAGAAGCAAAACACACTAACTTCATTAGGCTTCATAAATAGACAACAATGGCCAATTATATAACTAACTGTGTGTGTGTGTGTGTGTGTGTGTGGTATTTTGAGCTAGTTAGACTGCATAGCATTAATATTTTAATGTATGGTTAGTGATTTGAGTGTGTTTGACTGCATTAACGTAGCTAAAGAGTCATTTAAAGTTTTAGTTTTGAGTTACACTTTGGGTGTAGTTGTGCATGTGCATATGTGCACGAGTGGGTGACTGACTGTGTAATGTGGTACATATGTTCTGTGGTTCTGTGTGTTTGTGGACCGAGGACTGGGAGCGGTTATGAAAACAGCGTTACCCAGAGTACAGTTCTCCCGGATCACAGGCTACTGCCCGGGGGGTTGAGGGATAGGCTGGGCCACTGTAGGGAGCGGATAAACCTGACAGCGACTCCCAGAGAGAGTGTGTGTGTGTGTGTGCGCGCGCGCACGTGTGTGTGTGTGTGTCTTTTACACACGGGAATTGGAGACTGATGTCAGTGGCATCATGGTAAAACAGAACAAGCTGTTTTCAACCTGATGCTATAATCACCTCAGACATTCCTATTTGTATGCGAGTGTCCGCAACCAAGACCATATGTAGTAGAAGAGAGTCACAAATGCATTCCTTGACTAAATGCCCGTCATCTTTCGTGGATTCCAGGAGAGCAGCAGGTTACAAAGGTAACTTTATTATAGGATAGTGGGCATGCAGTCTTGTTTCCATGCAGCAGGTGGTGCCACAATGTCTTAAGAAGTGGGAATGTGCAGCACACCAACAAACATAATGCTGATATGTTATTATTTGAAAGGGTAGTGAAACTTCGGAGAGCATAAAGCAAGTGAGCCTTTTTCTGACCAATCACAAACACTTCTGATTTAGTATCTATATGATGGTATATAGGTGCAAATTTACTTTTTTTCTCAACTCCTATCAATATTCCCCCACATGCCCCTAAACTTAACCTCTTTGCTCCGTTCTTTCTTTTCTGCTCTGTTTCAGTTCTGCTCTTCATCACCATAATCCCTTCCTTCTCTTGGTCGCTATCTTGCTGAATCCCCCATTCTCTGCCTCACTGTCTTTCCTAATGCTTTCTGTGTCTTTCATGTTCTCATTAACATTACAATACCTCACATCTGGGATGCACCTGTTACGGTGAGAAGTCAGTTTTCCCATCAGCCTTCAATTCCTGTGACAAAAAAAAAAAAAAAAAATACTGCTCATTCACTCAAGTATACATATTAAAAAGAGAGAGAAAAAAAAATCAATTTACCATGGCAAAAATAAAACCGCTGTCCGCAGGAAACGGGAAGCGATCAGATTTGACAAAGTGTCAAAGTGGCCATCCTGTTCTCACTCCCAACACATCAAATACGGCAGCTTGCTTCAAACTCACACTGTAGGTGTAGGTTTCCTCTAGCATCATTTGTGGAGTAGCCCCTCTAGTGTAGTAGTATAAATGAAAGAAAAAGGACAAGGTGGGTGGGTCAAACACAGGGTATTCACCCAGGAGACCTGGGTTTGAATCCTGTGTGAAACGCCCCCACAAAGTTGACTTTGACGTAGGCTAAATCACGTTAGTAAGTGGGGTGTGTAACTTATTTAAGAATAACTCAAACCATGACCTTTTTCTAAACACACAGTACATAAGACAGTCTCTAGAATAACACTTTGTTGCTTTTCCATGTTTTCATCTGACATCTAATCCTACAACAGGTGTATAAGGAGGAGTTTACAGCGAGAGGAGATGTGGTACTCAGTGAAAACTGGGCAACAGTGGGCCAGGACTAAATGACATTAAAAAGATTGTATACATAATAGAATGTATAGACTTCATGCCAGTAACACCATAAAAGGGCTGTTCCGGTTTTTTGGTTGTCTGATCCTCCAACCTGAAGGATATTTGTCTTCTAATTATCGTTGACAATGGTTGCTATATGTCACCACGCCCGTGTCGCCATGCTCATTTGCATTACAATTCCCTGCAGGTGTTGCACAATCATGCTTCTTGTTCATGAGTGTGTATTTGTGTGTGTGTGTGTGTGTGTGTGTATGGGAGTCTTGGTTGTAGGCCTAGTCTTTGTGATAGGCTGGATCATCCTTGCAGCCACTCTGAATCATTGTTTCCAAAAACCCGTTGCTGTGGCAGCAGGAGGACTGAGGGAGCTGGCCAAAACACAACCATATAAATCTGCACTTGAAAGGGAACTGCCCCATCCGCCATCTTTATGTTTGTGTGTGCTTTTATACTTAACGAACCCATCTTAAACCATGTCTATGTGACTTTTATATGAATTTGATAACAGATGCATTATTGATGAAGTAGAGACGGTGTGAGCATTTGCTGTAAGCATTTTGTTTGATGTTTATGTTTGTAGTGCTAAGTGACAGCATATAAAGGCTTGTTTATTGATCAGTATTGAAAATCAATGCAAACAATGTCCTTTGTCTTTCCTCCTCCCTCCCCTCTCCTCCTTTGAAGTCTTTTCCTCACGTCCGTGCCAGAGGACATATATCTGACAATCATGAAAACAGAGAGAGATGGAGGGCGAGGTGGATACAGCAACTTGTTTCCATGAAGCCAAGGCCAAGGCATTGCTCTCCAGAAGGAAAGATCCAACACAAGGAGCCTTATTGATGACCAAGACCTGCTGCCTCTTTTTCTGTGCGTGCGTGCGTGCGTGGTTGTGCGTGCGTGCGTGGTTGTGCGTGGTTGTGCGTGCGTGCGTGGTTGTGCGTGCGTGTGTGTGTGTGTGTGTTTGCACAAAACCACTGCCTGCTACATACGATATGTCTTTGCTCACAATGGAAATGACACATTGGTTGGAAAGCTGTCCTCTGCCCCCTCTATTGTTGAGCTGCCAATTAGTCTGCATCCAATAATAAACACCAGTTAAGAATGTGTGAACTGGAGGTCACTTTGCACCCTCTGCTTTTTGTTCAATAATAAACATTAGGGAGGTTGTTTTAACAATCTAAGATTCTCACATATTTACGCCACTTTGCCTTTTTTCCCACAGTTTTGGACACGACAGACGTGGGAATGGGGAATCACTAAAGGTGATACACACATACAGTCCATGTATCTTAACAATTTGATACTGTATCTTCGTGTCCTTCGGTGTTGTGTGATGTTGTTCCAAAACAGTTTTTGAAACAACGGTTCCCTGATTTTAGACAGAGGTAGATTAAAGCAGGATTCCCATTTCTAACCAGAGAGCTTTGCTAGCTGAACTGACCTCATTAGATTTTATCAGCTGTATCCAGCTAGCTAATTATGCTAACATTAGCTTCCAGTTTCTGGGGCATTCGTTTCAGAAAAAAGACGAGAAAACGTCTTAAACAAGCACGTGATGGCATACTGTATGTCTGCACGTTGTAGTTTACATGCTTGGAGAAGCAAGACTATTACAAGTTAGATTTATGTTTTATTGATCGTATTTTTCAAACAGCATGTTTTCACTTTCAACTTTATAAAGAGAAGGCTTTTAGGATGAGGTCTAACCAATGTGTTGGCCAAACACAAAGCTACACGTTTGACTATGTTTTCTGGAGGGGACACCTCCCCACATTCAAAATAACATTGGGATACACTCTGTTATAGAAGAAATCAGGATCAGCACCCACATGATACACAGTGATTTTTTTAACATAACCCTCGGAGGCTAGGTTTCTGCTTTAACTGCAACTTAATCTGTTAATGTTTGCAGCTTCCATCAATACATTAAATGGCTGATGCTGAAAAATGACAGCCAAATAATGAGGGTTGATGCAATAAAAAAATGTTTCAAATTCAATCAAGCAAGCCTCTGGTTACTGTTCGGTCGCAAAAGTATAGACACATAAGTCAAGTCAGGAAGAAAAGGTCAGATTTTTCTTTTGAAAATGAAATATATGAAATGAAAAAGAAGGATGAGAAAGAGCAAGAGGTTCCCAAGAAAGTTAGGTAGCTGCAAAATTTCTCAATTCAAATGTAGAACATTGCTGGACGAGGAAAAATGGTTATTTTGTGATAACCCTATCGCTGCGATTTTATCTTCTACACTTTGACAGTAGCTTATAGAGTTTTCATGTTGGGCCAACAAAGGAACCATTGAACTGAATCGAGAGATTGAGCGTGAGAGAAGGCCATGTTGAAGACAATGTAAGGGATTTAGCAAGATAGTATTGAGTATGAGGATGAAAGAGAGCACTGAGATGTGAGAGCACAGTTGAAAGAGATGAGAGAATGTCAAGGGGCTCTCTGGCGTGTGAGAGACCTAATTGAGTTAACAGCCATCAGACATGTCACACAACCGGAGTCACTACTTTCCCCGAGAAAAAGATTGCCATTCTCTAAACAAGAACTTTTATTGGAAAGTGCATCAGAAAATATTTAATTTAATTTCAGCTAACTTTCAAAAACATATTTGCTAAATGGTACAAAATAGTTGCAACAGATGCCTCTTGGAAGGAAACTTCAGTGGAACTTCATCTAGATCTGCCAAGCGAAGGTGTATAAGGGAAGTCAACTTTTATTTGTACTATAGGTAACATCTACTACTGCACAAGGTAAGATAGACTTTATTGTCTGATTGGGAAATTTGCCTTGGACATCACAGTGTCTGCAGTATAAAATAAAAGCAAACGATAATAAAAATGTAATAAATAAATGACCTTATATAGATACATAAAAATGAAATAAAAACATCCATCAACTGCACATTCCCATCTAAACCGGAAAAATACTGTTGGACTAGGATGGGCCGGGGCTAACTGGTTAGCATGCTAACTTCAGTAGATATCTCTTCAACACAATAGTATACAATCGCTTTATCAGAGGTTTCTTTTTTTTCCTGAAAACATCTCATGCACTCTCTCTCTCTGTGTGTGTGTGTGTGTGTGTGTGTGTGTGTGTGTGTGTGTGTGTGTGTGGTGTGCGTGTGCACTCATCGCACCATGCTCACTTTGAACATAACCCTCAAATCCAAAACATGTTTTTCACTACTGTGTACTCGGCACACAACAGTCAGTGGGACAGAGAGCACCGGCATACACACACACACATTCGCACAAAATGGTTGCTGGTTAGATCATAAAATCCACCAGTGTTATTGTTTACTTTGGCCCCTGTGTCTCTTTCTTTGTTATCACTCTCTCCGTCCATTTACTTTGTTATCCATCTCTTGGTCCGTCCTCTCTCCTTACCCAACGTCTAGGTCTCTTCTACACATGATCAAAGGCAGAACCTCTCCTTTTTGAACACTCATTTTAATCATACCGTACAACAACAGAAGTATGTGCAGTATTCCCAACACTCCCACTCTGTCTGGTTGATTTGCTGTGTTATTCAGGCATTCAAACACGGCATATTTGCAATGAAATGAACATACACAGACCAATTAGGTTGGAGTATGTTTTGAGATGTGGTGGATGGGTTTGGTCCAGATCAATATCTTGTTATTAATCAGCAGACAGAGTAGTGACTCCCTGGAGACTGAAGACTTTCTCTCTTTCATTTGTACTTCCTTACTTTCTCCCCTCAGTAGTGTGCGTAGACCAACTTCTGGCTCACTCTACAAAAACAAAACCTTTATTAAATCCTCACCATCTGTTCTGCAATCTCTTCAGACTATCCAAACTTGCCATCTCTTACAGTCCTTGTTGCTCTCACTGAGACATATCTTGAACAGTATATTGATTTTAAAACTTGTCTACTTGCAAGCCCACAGCAGCTGCGCTCATTTTAATATGGTATCTTGCAGTAATGTTAATGCTGATAGACATCCGTGCTGCACGTCACACCCACTTCACACCGAGAGTGACGAGTGACTTAAAAAGAAAACCACAGCAAGGTTCAAAGCTTGAAGTTTGAGCAATTTTGTTCACACCACACTGACAATTATGCAATGTAATTGTGCAGTTTTACCCCGTTTCCCAGTGTTTACAGAACCCTGCATATGAAGGCTACATTCTTTGTGTTTGTTTTACTGATTTTTTTTTTTGGAGAATGGATCACATGACTGTGTGCATGTGAAACGGTGTGCTCATAGTGACAAATGCACACTGACTCATCCCCCGGCTCTGCAGTTCCCCTCAGCTTTTGTAGCCTCTTTCAGCTCATTGTTTTGGCTGTCATTTTTGTTGCACTATGGAAGACAGACAAAGTTAACAACTAGCTGATGAAAGTACTGATGCATTCATTTAATATGTTTTTTTTTTTATTTTTTAATAATGACTTATTGGAACCAAGAAAAGGGAAAAAAAGGAATGTCAATATTGGACTTTCATTCATCAGGTGGCCAGTCACGCGACTCAAAATGAATATGTTGCTATATATCTGCTGGATGTGTAAATAGGCAACTGTTTGCTGACTTGTTTGCGTTGACTTTGCCTCAACTTAAAAGGTGATAACATACTAGTGTTGTCTTTTAGCAGTTATACTCTACAACTGTATGTGAGTCTTGGTACAAAGGTCTGAAAGGCTGATTTAACAGTAGCCTATTTATCCTAGTTCAATGATAAATGCTATATTGTCGTACATTTTAAGGAGCTGATCACAAAGTACTTCAATTGTACAAAACTTGTATTGATTATTACTGTCTCATGAAAGCTTCCCTGTGAGATGCTGACTGCCACATTATTCCCTTCAAAAAAGGATGTTAATGATAATTTAGATTATCTATGCAATATAGCGATTAGAATTTCCCTCAAATGGATAAATTATTGTTTAGCATTATTTGCTGATAAAATTCCCACATATGATATATTCTGCAGTGCTCTCATACATTTTTGGGGTGGGCTGCGCGGTTGTATTTTCTTCTCAGTGAGATGAATACCGCACTTCCTTCCCCCAGTTTAAATAAACCATCCACCTTCTAATCAGACAGTGCAATCAGAGTGTTGAGGCAGGCAAGTATGTGCACACTCAGCACTGAGCCTGAGAGTACACATGCCTACTCTCGCAGAAAATGTATGTGTACACCATTATAATTATTGCACACGCTGCACAGCACGGCGCTCCACTATCATACAGTTACATGTCAGTGGTGTGATTTTGTTCTGCAAGTTCCCTTTGAGGTTGCTTGTGAACCCTTCTTGGAGTTAAAAGACAAATACACTGTACGTGATTCCCTTACTCGGTCTTGCAACAGAGGGAATAATTGAGCCAATGATTTGAACCTGAGTTCCAGGCTGAAGTTCAATAATGCTCCTTTGTCTGGTGTGTGTGTGTGTGTGTGTGTGTGTGTGTGTGTGTGTGTGTGTGTGTGTGTGTGTGTGTGTGTGTGTG
>JBBPCS010024620.1:0-24118 GCA_037974645.1 Hollardia meadi
TTCAGCCCCTTTTTATAGCATCAAATTACTCATTAAAACCAAACTGATCTGAAAAATGAACACTTGAACAAACATCAGCGTGATAAGAACTACCTAAAACGACAGAAACCATCTTTCTACACCAAAAGTGTATTTGAGGTGTACTTTGAGTTTTTAGTGTGGCCCATGTCCTACTTGATGTCATTGAGAAGGAGAAGTTTATGACCTATACTGCAGCCCACCACCAGGGGGCGATCGCGATGTTCTGGCTTCACTTTTGAGGAGCTTTCATGTCGTCCGTCTTTATATACAGTCAGTGGCAGAAACAGTCCCTGAATTTCCACCTTTGGAAAGATGTTTTCAGATATTGTTGCCCCATTAGACAAGCACTCAGTTTAGGCCACATTGAGGCCTTTACACTAAGGAAATGTGGTTCAAAAGACTCTTGGCTCTCTGTGCTGAAAGGTGTTTGTTTTTTTATAAACAACCATTTTGTCATCCATAATTCATTGCGTAAGTCGAGGGAACCTGCTGAGACTTTGACTCAAACATGCCGCTGGGAGTTCTGCTCTCTCTAAGCTTTGTGTTACTCATTGTATGACATTTTCATTCAGACCCCCAAGCTTTGCAGTTTTGCTTTTTTAAGCATGCAACTGTCTAAATGTATTTGTTTGCAGCAAGATTCTACTCCCGTTTCTCATGTTATCTGGCGCTTCAAATGTGGACAATATACATAAAATATTCATTATCATCAGTGCTATACGGCGAGTACAAAACCCAATTATCCTGTGAATAAAACACAATAGTGTCGCTGGAGTTGTATTAATTGCTATCATATGTACGTAATGGTTTCAGGCAGGATTAATACAATAGGCCTAAATGCTTTACAATCAGTCCTTAATGTAGTACAGTGTTGAGCACCACACCGTCCACTAAGAGGGAACACGTGTAATGCTTCACGTCGAACAATAACAAGTTGGTGGAGTTCATTGTTTGCCGTTACTCATATGCAAATACAGACTTCTACAACAATGTCCTCCTCTTCAGTCTCCACTTAGCTGGGTGCTCCAGCGTTTTGTGTGTGTGTGTATGTGCATCACATCCTACATCAATTATGTTGAGTGGTCTCTTCACATTGATTACCAGATAAGAGGTTGAGCCAAATGCTTTGTTCCAGAAACGCACTGTAGGCAGATGGGTTGGCGTACGATGGTGAAGAGGCTCCGGAGGACCCTCGAGTTTTGATCAGAACAGAACTCGGTGAACGCGTCTGCCTGAAGCGAAATATCTGCTGCGTTTTTGGCTCTTCCCTAAATGTGGATAAATGCCCACATCATGTGACAAATCAGTGTCATCCTCTCCCCCAACACATTGTTGTACTCGGCTGTTAATGCCAAACATCTCCGGACAGTAATATGATTTCTGCTGCGTTTGAAAGAGTTTGTCTGGACATTTTCTAGCGACATGATAGGGTTTGTTTTTTTCCCCACATTGTAGCCTATTTACTGCAAATTTTGATATTCTGTCTCTAACGAATCTCACAAAAAGACTAAAAAAACAACCATAAATTGACCTTATCAAACTAAAGTATTGTCTTTGTGTCCAGCCTGTTGTTTCTGTGTGCCATAGAGTTCTATTGTGGTCCTGAAAACACAACAATGAGCCACACTGTTGCACCGGACTGCATGTTCCTACTTTACCATAAACACAGTACAGATTTTGAATCAATCCCATGTACACTGCTGCTGGAAATACAAACTATATAATAACTATAGTGGCCAGCTGTTTTAGCAAATTAGCCCTTTAAAAAAAAGAAAAAAAGAACTGAGACCCACTTTTAAAGATTCAAGTCTTTATAGGGATGATAAGGCAGACAGGGACTAATGCATTGATGTTTATCGAGGATTAAAGGACTCAGTGTCTCAGCAGGATCTGGAAAAACTTGTCCTTGTGTTTAGCTTTAGTCGATTCGACTACTGTAATGGTGTGTTTACAGGTCTCTGTAAAAAAAAAAAAAAATCTGACAGCTGCAGCTGATCCGAACGCTGCTGCTCGAGTCCTTATCCACATCAGTCCAGTTCTCAGATCTTTACACTGGCTTCCTGTCTGTCAAAGAATTGATTTGAAAATACTGCGGAAAATACGGTTTAGGGCCAAAATACATTTCTGATCTGCTGCTTACGTTACGAACCATCCAGACCCCCTCAGGTCGTCCGGGACAGGTCTGTTTTCTGAACATGGAGAGGCAGCGTTCAGTTTTTATGCTCCACATATCTGGAACAAACTCCCAGCGAGCTGCAGGTCTGCTGCATCTCTCAATTATATATATCATAATATCACAATTATAATGATAAGGGTTCAGTTTTGATTCAAAATTTCCTGTGAAGATGTGTTTTATTTTACTTAGATGGCCTCAGGTGTGTGATCAGCAGCTCATTTGCATTGTCTCCGTTTTTCTTGTCACGTATCAGCAGCATTTTCCTGAGTCAAAGTAAGTCATTACAATTAACATAATGACAAAGAAACTCCATTATTCAATTCCAGGTATTCCTGGTGTCCCGAAACGATTCAGCCCGTTTTACATTTTAAAATCTGACCCTCACTTATGTGATGTTTTCATCGACCTGCATGTACCTCGGGTAGTTTTCTCACCAGGTAGAAACCTCAGAGACGGCCTGTGTGCAATGGAACAGTACTTTAAAGTGCACCAATTTGCAAACACCCCCACTCAGGTAAGAAAGCCCCTATTGAGGGGGGTTGTTTCTTGCCCTTGTATTATCTCATGTGTGGGGAAAACTAAGCAGAAATATGACCAGGTGTTGTAGCGCACTGCATTCATTGAGGCTAGTTAATCAGCTCCACATGGGCACACAGACGGCGACTTTTCCTAGAAGAGGGAGTGAGTTTGATAATTTGTTGTTGAAATTAGAGGATTTTTGGATCTATTTCTTAAATACCCTTGTCCCTCATGGCCTAAATATTGATTTAGATTTAAAACCCTTTCTCTCACTCTGCATAGAGCTCATCGTCTATAGTGCACAGATACCTTATACAATAGAATTTTTGTTCCTTTTTCTTTATACTGATCTGTTTCTTTAATTATAAAAATGCTTATTATTATGTTTTTTCTTTAATACATTTCTAATATATTCATTTAAATCTACTTATGAGATATTTTATCACCCCTTTCAGGTTTTCGTTACAGTGACACAGTTGAAGCCGGTTTTTTTTATATAGTGTCTGTCTCTTCTTGTATAATGTGTTTGGATAAGGCTTTTGATATTTATATAAAGGCTATTTTTCTTGACATTTCATGACATTTCTGTGCCTTTTTATTTTTATGGAGATGTTCTTTAATGCACTCTATAACTGTTGATCAAACTGTTTCTCGAATGTGACTTTCAAATGAATGAATGATGAATCTAGTGGATCTCCTGCAATATGCAAATGTAATTGAGGGCTGATAGAGCACACCTGTGTCCTGTCCCCTTTCAATGTTAGGTGAGTATTTGTTTTTTTTGTCCCTCAATACCCTGGATATGCATAATATAACCAACACAACAGGAGTTGAAATTCACAGTAATAAATGGAAACCAATGGCTGCTGGAAAGAACAAAAACAGATTTCTTAAAACATAAATGGTGGGCAATAATGTCAAAACTATTCTAAAAACTATTGTAAAAAAACTATTCTGCATCAAATGAAATGATGTTGCAGTACGTTGAGAGCCTAAATTAATCAGCAGCCAGTTTGAGTGTGTCATCTTTTCACTGCATGAGGAAAACCTCAAATATATGACTCACTTGACAAAGAGAAAGCTGGCATTATGGTGGGAAAACATGATATTTTTCTGTTTGGTTAAGGTTATTACACTGGAGTCGAGCATGACTGGAGTGTCAGATGCTCACCAAGCTGGATGCTCCACAAGTATTATGAGCCATCGTTTACAGCTACAATGCAGCGTTGCCCACAGATGGAGGGACACTGCAGGGGGACGTTGTGATGAAAATCACATGACTAATGAAAGTTACTGGAGTGAGAAGCTTGAAAGAAGTGGTTTGGTGATTAAATCACACTGCCAGGACTTCACGTAGCGAGAGGCTAAAAATGCTCCAGGTTGGCTTTCATGTTATAGATTGTTGAATTTAGATGTGGGTTTGGCTCGGCGTAAGGAGCTGGGAGGATGATGAACCTGTGACATTATCTTTTGTTGGTCACGTGACCCATCATGTTTGTCCCAGAAGGCTTTTCTGTCACCGATGCTGGAGGCCATTCAACACACTAAGCTTTTTTCTTGCTGCAGTTTATAACCTTTCTGTCCAGAGAGGAGTTGATGCACTCACGTGAGTCGCCTTCGATTCAACACAGTTTTATTGCCCGTCTACATACAGGCTTCGCCCCAATGGTGGAGATCGTTGGTGCTGTGTTCAGCCTCAGATGAATACCTGCAGACTCTACTCAGACTTTTTATTTATAGCTAATCCTCTCACCAGTTAAAGATAAAACAGTAAAGAACCACTTCTTGTAGTAAAGATACATAATGTTGCAAATACAACGTTATTTATCAGAAAATATCAGTTCTCGTTATGGAAACTAAGCAGGGTTACAATACAAAGGTTTACACAGCATTTTTATTTTTTGATGTACCACCATTATTATGGAAAGCACAATTTTAGCACGTGTTATTTGCTTGATTGATATAAATCCAAAACCTAAGCCTTGTAAAGAAGAATCAGGTTATATGTCTTTATTTGGATTTTGCACCCTGTTTTCCAAACATTTCAGCAACTCCAAATTGTTTTTTTTAAATATATAGCAAAGAAAATATCAATAAGGGTTCAAATAATGACTTTCATTAACCTGGAGTTCCCTGGTGGACAAGGGGTTAAGGTACCGAACATTAATTGAAACGTTCCCAGTTTGAATCCGGCTGGAAATCTTTGTTGAAAGTCGTTCTCCGTTTCTTCCTTGTTTCCCGACGCGTTTCTAGTGTTGACACTTAAATAAAGGTATAAAATGTCCCCCCGAAAAACAACATCCGACATTGTGAACATGCTCCTCACTGTTTCCTCGACCCCGTGGCGTCTTCTTGATGCTTAATTTTAACAACACTCAAAAACCCAAAGACTTCTAATGTACTGTACATGATATGAAAATGTAAAAGAGCTTCATAAATTACTTAAGCCCAATAAATGAATCTTGTGCAAACCCTTCTGTATATCTATCCTACCTGAAGGTTTAGACACAGTTGACCACTAACTATTAACATCTATTCAAGCTGTTTTAAATTCATCGCTGAATTATTTATCTCATTTCAGAACATCTGACCCCGAGAATCGGCAGAGAGGGAGTTCCTCCGGGTGACAGGAGCGGCTCGCGTCTCGTCCACGACGCTGCCTTTCATCCCGTTCCGCCAGGTTAAAATGTGAGTAGCAGCTCACTGAATATTTAGTCGCACTGGGAGCTTCTGCAACCCTTCAAATGATCGGTTATGAAATATTCAGACCTCGTCTCTGTGGGGACGGAGCAGGAACACAGCAGGAGCTTCCAAAGCCGACTGGGTGAGAGTTTTCCCCCCTCTGCATTCACCTTCAAGGCCGACATTAATTGATACCCCTCACGCCTTTCAAGCTTGTAATTATGGTGCAGGCAGTTAGAAAATACAGTAATTAGCAGTTTAGAGAGGGGAGCATTGTAAATTGATTGAACTGTTATCCATTACCTGTAATAAAAATAACACTGGCAGCTTGAAATTACAGGGCTCTATCTGACCTTTTTAATCATAGTGTTATTCATGATGTGAACGATGATTGAGCATTTCAAACAGAGTACACAGATTAACAGCTAACAGCAAATCTTGGATGCTCAACAGCTCAGAACTGCTGTTAAGCAGACATCAAATGTAGTGTTAGTGATCTATAGTTAAACATACAAACAGCAGTTTAATAGATCACATTTTGACAAGAGTTAGATGTGCTTTGAAATGTTCTTAACCCACATCTGAAGCAAGACTTGATAAAGTCTGAAATAATCAATGTAAACCAATGGTCCCTAAACTTTTAGCTTGTGGCTATTGGTACTTTATATGTACAGTCGATTAAGGAATGATTATTTCCTTATTTTTCTATATTCTTGCTTTTAGTTTTGAGACGCCTGGATTGGTAAAACTATCCATTAATTCACAAGAGAGCAGAGCAAGGGTTGAATAAACACACGGAAGTTAAATATACTTGTTTTATTTCCTCACAAACCCTAAGACTTATCTTTTCACACCAGCAGATTAAATGATTCTTGAACCGAATCACAGAAACTACATGCATCAACTCATTTTCTGTTCATCTTTGGAAACACCACAGAGACAGCTGGACGTCTTCTTTTTCTTCCTCTTTCTTTCTCCTCATCCATATTGCATTTTAATTCGAACAAACTTGCAATTTATTTGTTTCATACTTCACATATTGTGATTTGGTTGTGACTTGTTATGCTACCAGGCAATCAGTGTCAGATAAAATAACCACAAAGGCAGGTTAAAAACCAACTTAATGTGGAGACACATCTGTACACTTTGTACACCTGATTTTTTTTTTTTTTTGTTCTTACAAAATTTTCATATTTACCAAAGTATAATTAATTTAATGCAGGAACTATCTTCCTAATACTAAACTTCACTGTATCACAGCACAGAAGGAAACATGCAAAAGAGGCTCTTGCTCATGACAGGGCGGGATATAAACATTAATGACGTCCTCCTTGGGCTGAGCTGTAACATTAGCTAGCTTAGCCTAGTTAGCTAGCCTCTCGGCCATGAGTAGATGCGCGCCTCTTTCTGTACGGTGACAGGGAAAAAAAGTAGTTCCTCCATGAAACTGCTCACAAGAAGTAACCAGATCACGATTTATAGCGAAGTGCCATCTAGTTCCATTATAGTGGAGAGAAGGCAGACATCTCTACAGCCGATATCTCCGAAACTGAGCAACTCACACCAAAACAATCTAGATAGATAAATAGAGCTACAGGGAAGAGGAAGAATATGTGTTTGTTTTTTTTTACTTTAAAACCCTCTTCAGACATGGAATACGTAACATTGCTGGCTTCATATATCTGTTTAGGTGATGGAAAAGTTGTTATTAATCATCTATGCAGAGACTGTTGAAGACATTGACATAAAATAGTTTTTATAGACTGATCTGATATGAGAAGAATCCCCTCAACAACTTAAAATGGGCTCTTTCACAGTGTTTCCTGGTTTATTAAAAAAATATAAACATACATTTATCACATTAATCTTAGAACAGTGACCAGGGTGCTTATTCAGACATGAGACCAACATGTTAAATGTTATCAGATTAATGTAAAGTGTGATGTTTATGGCTTCTAACAGCCTAAATATGGCTGATGTTCACCTCCCTCCCTAAAAATTTGTTTGGATTTCTTCTTCACAGACTACCAACAGTGTTTCTGGGTCGCTTATTGTATCAATCCAGCCTGTTAACTAACACTGGAAAGAGGAAGCAAGCAGTGAGGTTGCCAGAATTTGAAATATCATCCTTGAGTTTTGGATGCCAAAGTACCTCTTGGATCCAAAAAGTAAATCATTCATATTCTTTCATTTATTTATCCATCCCTTCATTCAGTCAGGGACTCACAGTGAGTGTATAACAGGCTAGGATACCTGCTGTGGCATTGTCTGCAGACATCATTCAACCCAGGATCATTCACCTCTCTTCCTCCTCCTCTGCAATGCTGCTCAACTGTGGTGGCTGCTCCACCTCCATAACGCCATGTCCTTGTTTTCTTTGGTGTCTTTTAGGTTAAACCACTGTTTTACATCTTCAGCATGAAATATTGAAGCTCATTATCTTCCCTTCAGAAGCAGCTATTTGCTGCCACTCATACTTTCTGTGAGTGACATAATCCATCATAGTTAACAAACTGTTTCGGTTTAGTTAGACTAGTTTTCATCTTTTCTTCTTTGTTCACCAACATGAAGAACGAGACTACTCCAGTAAATGTCGCCTTAAAGGGAAAAAACGTCACATTTTATGTGGTTGTCTAATCAGTGTTGATGATAAATGTAGTCAATCGAATCAATACATTCTTCAGTGCATGCTATATTGACTGAGAAACCTGAGTTATCCCTCTTGCAGAGCCATGCCCACATGAGCCAGGTTGCATTGCACGCAAGCTTCTGACGCTCAGGCCCAATAAACAAGCTAGCTGCTAATCAAAGTTACGCACTGTTGCAAGCAAATTAATTGCTGCAGTTTGACTATTTCTTTTTCAGACGTAGCTACAGTATATGTCCCTCAGGGCATGTCTAAATTTTAAATTTACATAAAGCAGCAACACACACACAATGAGCTTTCATAGTAACAAAGCTAATGCTAGCTGACGCAGCGCTGCAGTATAATGTGCAAAAATGAAGAAAAAAAAAATTACCAGCATCCAACCTACTACTCTTGTTATTTTGTCAGCTTCAAATGAGGCTTAACATTCACAAAGTTTCTTCCCTGTCCCTCAACATTAGTCCAACATTGCCCCAAACTGTAGGAGTACGCTAGCCATATTAGCCATGCAACATGCTAATACTGAATTCAACAGGCTAACTTGCACAATAAACAGAAAAACAACATAAAACACATGACAAAAATTACAAAATACAGCTTCCAAGTTTGAAGTCGGATCACAGACCCATCTTTCAGTTTGTATCGTTACCGTCCGTAATGAAATGCACACGCACGTTCCAGTTTTCCAGTCGTTTTGGTGACATTTCAGTCACATTTCCCATCAACAATGAAGTTACTCCACGGGGTCTTGATATCTGGACTAGATGAAGACTTTTTGATTCTTGCAGCCAACAGAGCAACTGGCCTGTTCGTCCCCGCAGGTAGTATCCTTGGCCCTATTATTCTTGTCCTTAACATCCTGCACTCGTATTTTGGGATGCCATTTTCACTGTTGGAAAGCTAGTTTACAGGCAGAGAACAAGTTTTGTTTTTGAGCAGCAACAACACTGGGTACCCAGAGGTGGAGACTAGAAACCAATAGCCTGTAGTTCTTCCCAAACCACGAGAAACCACAAAAATGTCACTAGTGATGAAAGAAAAAGGTTTTACAGCGGGAGAACTCGGTCAGTATAGCACGCACTGTACACAGTAATCACTGATGTAAATGCATTTGAACTAGCTGACTTTTCCTCAGCTGTTGCTCCAGACGGATCTGCGTTCGGTGTTTTGGTGACCACACACACTGTTGTCTGAATTCTAATTCTTCACCCAAAAGTCAAACACCCTACACAAAAGCACCAAGTCTATTGTCACAACAATAAATAATCAAGGCAGATGAATAGTTACGGCAAGCGGAATCAATTCCAATTCGAAGTTTCTGACAAGCTAATGGATGGAGTTCAAGTTCGGCCGTGGTGGTGATGTAAAGTGCTGCCAGCCACCGGAGATGAAGGAAAATTCTCAATGCTGCTGCTATGATCCACTACGTTCCCTCTGTGATTGGAAATCTGATGATGTATGGAGGAGATGAGGGAAAGTATTGACTTTTTTACCTTGCACAATCATCGCTCTCATTGCATACCTCAAGGTCCCGTATTAATCATTCACTGCATCAGGAATTAATGCTATTTTCAGAGGTGGAAGAAGTACTCTGATCCTTTACATAACCAATACCACACTGTAAAAATGCTCCATTACAAGTAAAAGTCCTGCATTTAAAATCCTACTCAAGTAAAAGTATTTTTTGGCAAATGTATTAACATTTTCAAGGCATCAGTTATTTAGTTTCTTTTAAAATATCACGACATTTCCCCGTGTCCTTTATTGCCATGAATTAATTGTTTGTTGAAACGTGAGGTACTGTAGACTATTAAAGCCTTTGTTTTATTGTTTTCATAGAGGCTGGTGTACTCTGCCTATTGGCCTCTTCTCAGATCGCTGTCCGATCGTTAGCAGCAGGAAATTAAACAGCATGCGGAGCCAGAATATTTTCACATCTAACTCTGTGAATTAAGGACTTATTTCCACCGACTGTCCGAGTTGGCAGTTGTTGAAGAAGTGGAAATACAATCCAAGACAATTTTGGTGAGTTTTATTTTGTTTATGTCTCGTTTGAAGTGTTTTGGGTTTTTTTTTACGATGAGTTAACAAGACAGTTAAGCTTGGTGTTTGGTTAAGGAGAGAAACTTGAATTCCGAAGGTGTATGGACGTATTTTTCTGGACAATAAGTATAATATTTGATTTCCTTTCTTGACATTTTTGAGTTTATTTTGTTTGTTTATTAGACTAAAGGTTATCTCCACTCGACACATCCCCCAGCTGAAACATTGTAAAGGGGCTTGTCATTTTCTAACGAGTTACTTTTCTCAGTAGGTAACGCTGTAATGTAACAAGTTACTTTTTAATGGATGTAATCTAGCTGTAATCTAGCAGTAACACTACCCAACACCTGCTAACTAGTAACTCCAGCTGTCAGATAAATGTAGTCAGTTAAAAAGTGTGAAGTAGAAATGCTCAGGCAAAGTGGAAGTACCTCAGAATTGTACATGAATAAATGCACTTAGTTACTTTCCACCACTGGCTGTTTATATATATGTGAAAGATAGAGATTTAAAGTGCAAACTAAGTGCTTTGGAAAGCAGCTAAAACGTACTCTGTGATGATATGAATCGGACGAAAACATGCCAACAAGATCAGACTTTGTCACTTGTGTGTTTGTAACTGTGGCTGTTACTCATTCACTGTGAGGCTCGCCACGCACCAAGTTGTAATAGTTGTAACTTTGTTTGGCAGCTAAATATGATGAGATCTTCTCTTTAATGTGTTCCAGAAGGAGGAAATAGTCATTCGCATCCGTTATCAGCGAGACAAGACGAGGCTGCGTCAAACTGCTTGAGAGAATTCAGTCTCTTCCCCTCTCCTCACCCTCCTCCCCTACTCCTGTATTTGTGATGGTCCGAAGTGTCAGATGCTCTCAGAGCAACTTGAAGTTTTAAAACAGTTAATTAGGACTGACACGTTCAGCGTTGATTTCTCAGGCAGGAAATCCATATTCATATTTGAGAGAGAAGAAGGTCATGCAGCACAACGCCAAGAGACCAGTCACCCGTAGATGTCTTTGAGCAGGACTTCGCATCGCCTCATCAATTTTTAATTGATTTATTCATCTATTCATGAATTAGCTTAGCTTGTCTCTAAAGCACACATGAATATCTAAAGTACACACCGGGGCCCTGATGTATTGCATTCCCTTGTTGTATCAATAGTCGGCTGACTGTCACTCATCATCGTGGCTGCAAATGGTTCCAGGTTGTTTGCTGCTCAGCTGACGAAGAACTTTTGCCCTTAATGAAGTTGCTCCCAAGAGAAGTTTGTTGAAATTAGAATTAACAGCTAAGGTCCCAAGACAAAATACGCCACATATCATCTTTAATCAGGCATGTGGACAATATTGAGGCATTGATGGGTCTGCTGGGCACTGAATACCTTGCGCGTCTGGATAAGACGCAAAGGGGCGCATGATAAAACGTCAATGACAAGTTAGCAGAATAATACAACCATTTATTTCAAAAAAAGATTGGATTCTAAAACCTAAATAAAACCATGTGATAAATTTGCTGATCCTTTTTGACATGTACTCGATTGAACAGTCCAAAGACAATATACATATAATGTTTGACCTCATTAACTTCATTGTTTTTTTGTAAATTAATGCTTATTCTGGGGCAGTCTTTTGTTCAGCGGCAACACAAGACTGGGAAAGTCCTGTTTGGAAAATTGCACAGGTACATTTGTACAGGTCCATTGGTAACAGGCGATAGTATTATGATTGGGTATGAAAGGGGCATCCTCGAAAGGTCGTTCACAATCGAGGATGGTTCACCACTTTGTCAAACACATGATGTAACTTTAATGACTCCTAATCCACTATTACAACCCTGATTTTAAAAAAAAGTTGGGAAAACATAAATAAAAACAGAATCAAATTCAAATAAAATTTTGTTTATATAGCGCCAATTCACAACAAAGTTATCTCATGACACATAACATGTAGAGTAGGTCTAGACCACACTCTTTATTATTAGTTATTAATTATTAATATACAGAGACCCAACATTTCCCCCAACATGCAATCAAAGAAACCGTTGTTTACCGTCAACGGTTTTACGAGCCTGTGTAGTAATATCCAATTGTGTGTGTGTGTGTGTGTGTTTGTTTGTTTTTATTTAGAATGTAATATAGGACAGTGAGCTCATATTTTTAAAGCATAATAAAATTGCTCTGGCATCTCACTTGAAAGGTTCCGACTAATACCAGATCACTGTTAAAAACTACAGTTTAATAAGTGTTAAAGGGCTATAAAAAGGTTTTGCACATTAACTTCAAATGATTTTTATCACTACCATGCAGACACAAGACTCAGCTCATTTCACAACCATATGAAAATCAATTAGCAGTGACCAAAATGTGTTTTGGATACATAATCCATCTCAGTGAACATTTATCAGCTTTATTTTTTTTTGTCAAAGCTGCACATGATTGCAGTTCCATTGTGTGGTGATTGCAGGAAGGGACGTTCTAAAAACTGTTGGCATCGTCAGCAACGCTCTGACATCTGAGATTTGGGTCGACAGCTGCTGAACAGCATTATTTTTATTGTTGGAAACCAATAAATTTACACCGCGCTTTTCACAACAGCTACATTTTTACGACGGCCCATGAACCACCGTCTTTCTTCAATTCCTTCAAAGACCTCATTCATCATCGGAGCAGACTCTGCTTTGAGGAAGATGAAAAATAAATACTAATCTTTAAAATATCAGACATGTGCTAGAAGTCAGAAACAATTGTACAATAATGTTTTTAAAGTGGCCATATTATGCTAATCCTCAAGTTAATATTTTTATTTTAGGTTAATACTGGAATACATTTAAAGGCTTTAATGTTTTAAAAAAACAAACAACCACATTATCTTTCCCATACTGTCCATTGCAGCAGCACCGTATTCACCCTCTGTCTAAAACACTCTGTTTTAGCTCCTGTCTCTTTAAGACCCCCCCTCCGTGAACATAAAAAAAGGTTGGAGCTGTACTGTTGAGTAACAGTGGTAAAAATGAAGTTTAACCAAGGACACTGAACACAGCGTCTCCTTGACATCGTGATACCTCTAACAAAATTCTTCCCGGTCGCAGGGGTGTGCACGCCAGACTAGCCGTAAGGCGTGCATTATGCAATGTGTGACATAGTGATGTAACAAAGTCACAAAAGTAAAGGCTAAACTACTGATGAGGCGTTTCAGGCACTTCAGGGGCACTGTTTTCTGTGGGAGTAAGGAGCTCCTTTTGCCATGGACATTGACATGGCTTTTCAACTAACAGACCTTGTACATGCGCACAAAGATATGTAACACACTAAAGGCAATGGAAAACCCCCAAAATACATAATATGGCCTCTTTAATACAACAGCATGTGTTACAGCAACACCAGGCATTGACAATGTTTGTTTGATGTCTGATATCATTATTTTCAGAAAGGAAAGTATCACATTGATAAAAAACTTGGCCACTGACCATAAAAATCTGCATATTGAGCCTTCCCACCAGTGCTTAAATGCTTCTTAAATGCTTCTATAAAGTACAGATGGTATAATGGTACAAATCCCAGATCTAACTCTGAATCTCCACCAGGGAATCCTGCGCACCAAATCTCTACCAAGTGTAACCGTATGTTCTTGAGGCTTGACCAGAGGACAGAGTCTCATATAAAACCCGCAAACAAACACTGTCAAGAAAGACAATAAGATGATTACGACAAACACCTCCTCTTTAATTTCCTCCTCATATCTGTGTTGGCGCCTGGTGTTACATGGTGTGATCTGAATGATTTAGGGCACTTACATTTTTTAAACAGCTGCAGCACATTTTGAGATACGCAAACACGACAACACCAAGAGCACTTCACGCCCTCAATACAAGCGCATCTGCGATTCTGCCATTAATCTGTTTTTCATGCCGGATTAGGACCGATATCACATGAGGACATGGCAGCATGGAGAATATATGTAATCTACATTTTAAGGGGCTGAAAGACTAATTATAATATCAAATTGGCAACTTGACTCTTGGCCCTCTTTCAGCGCAGAGCCAGTTTGAACTGATCATTAAAGGCTACGTCGTCTTAGTGGGGTTAAACTTATATTTATTATTTAGACTTCTGGCATCTTATACAGAAATCATACAGTTTATTTTTAAATATCTTACGTATGGAGATACTAGACAAAGAATAAATTACATTTACAATGTAGTCTGACATTATGTGTAGTGTCTGATATGCAAAGGAGAAGTATCAGTTGTTTTTAAGAGAATGTAAAACATTAAAGGTTAAATATATGATATTTTGAACATTAATATAGCAGCAAAAACCTATTTGCTGTGTAAAGATATGGTGGATTAATGGCGTCCTGACTAGAGAATGATGTCACACCGCCTGTGTGTGTGTTGTAATAGGAGCTTCTCTGTTTGTTTTTGTTTTGGTAGCCGGGCTGGCCGTGTGTGCACGAGGGTCCCTCTCCGTCCTCCTCGTGTCTGTTTTCAACATGGTGGCCGGGTCAAAAACTTTCTCATATTACAGCTAAACGGTACACTAAAATATGTCTCTAAAAACAAACTGAGATGAAAAGTTTTTGACCCGGCCGCCATGTTGAAAACATACATGGGGAGGACAGAGAGGGACCCTCGTGCACACGCGGCCAGCCCGGCTACCAAAACAAAAACAAACCGAGAAGCTCAGATTACAACATACACACAGGCGGTGTGACAGCATTCTCTGTTCAAGACGCCATTAATCCACCATATCTTTACACAGCAAATAGTTTGTTGCTGCTATATTAATGTTCAAAATATCATATATTTAACCTTTAAATAACCTTATTGCATTAATGAGGTCATCACAGGACTCCACTGCACCACCATAAATTTGGGCTTGTGGAGCCTTTTTTTTTTTTTGCATATGCCCCATCTCATCACAAATCTTTCAAATCTTCATGTTGTTTGAAATATGAGGGAGGGTCAGGTTTTAAACACCTAATTTAATCATCTTAATGGCTGACACTGGGGGGATTTGTAACAAGCCATTCCCCCTTCTCAAATGCCCTCCAGAAGATCTACGTTTCTCGCCAATTTTTTTAACCAGCTTTGTATCATTACAATGTGGGTCGCATATGCAGATGAACTACAGTATGTTAAACTTCTCTTCCCCAGAGCCCCCTGTTTTAAGTAGAGTGTAAAACCTGGTCACCTGGTTCTAGGGCTGTTGTTGGAACTACAGATTGTACTTCCACATTTTTGTAGCTCTATACAGACACAAAGTAATCAAGTATGAACCATGATCCTGTTCATCGCCTATCTTTTGCCTGAATTTAGACACATATTTTTGAATGCACCGATCAGCCACCACATTTCTCGCTACAATGCAATATTCTGCTGGGAAACCCTGGATCCTGGCAATCATGTGGATGCCACTTGACACGAACCATCCGCCCAAACACCCTTGCAGATCAGGCACCGCCCCCCATGGCACCGGCACACCCCGATGACATTGGTCCCCCAGCAGGACAATGCGTGCTGCCACACCACAAAAACTGCTCAGGAACAGCCCAAGGAACGTGACAAAGAGCTTAAGGCGTCGATTGATTGATTGAGCTACATGGGACGTGCCTGAAAAATTACGATCCATGGAGTGCTGTTGCCATGAGGGGGATACTTTATCTGAAACAATGTTTGGGTGGGTTTTATGGTTCAAAGAACATTCACATGAACACCAGGACTCAGGGTTTCCCACCAGAACATTGTACTGTAGCCATGATCAATGTCATTCACTTCATCTGTCAGTGGCTTTAATGCTGTGGCTGATCGGTGTACTAATACGAGATCCTTTGTTACCAGCTGGCCACCATAATGTTTCCTGTTTTAAAACGGATGAGCCAAAACTAAGCACCACCCAACACACAGTACCTGACCCACCAGCTGGAATTTAATGGTCTGGAGTGGTGCTGTGTTTCTGGTTAATGTAGTTTTTTTGTAACCTTTTGAGTAAAAGGAAATACCGCAGCACTTTTTTTCTGGTTTCTCTGGTCATGTAGCACCAATTCCAGAAATATTTGTGTCTCCCCAGTTTTATGAAAACGCCACCTTTCCAGCAGTGAAATACTTCTTGAAATATTTCACCTCTTTCTTCTTGCTGTTAGAATTAAAGCTGAAACAAACTTAAACTCCGGACGATGACAAATCATCTGACCACATCTAAAGCTAAAAGCTCTTCCTAAAGGACATACAAAGTGGGGTGAAAGGTGATGGAAGTAATGGTAAAAAATGAAAAAAAAAACACCATTCGTTGTGTAAAGTGAGCATGCTTGTCAGAATGACGTATCAAACATTTTCCGAAGCAGCCCTGGCTTTAAATTGGCACCAGATCCAACAAAGACTTTGTTTTTTTGAAGCATACTGATCCCTCGAGAGATCTTCTCACCCAAAAACCCAAAAATGGCCTCACGCTTTAGTGTGGATGGAGAAAGCCAAGCTAAACCTGGTCAGACACAGCTGGATGCTTAAAGTTAAGTTGTCAGTTTTCTAATCTAATGTCAGTGTAGTCGACTGCTGGGTGCAGCTGTTGTGATTAACCTTTATTTGTTTTGTCAGTCAGTGTTGTGTGTTGTTAGGAAATAGTGGACAGTGACCTTCCAGCTCCGCTTACACGGAGATCGCAAAAGGTTGGAAGCATCACATCCCACAAATGAGATGTGATGCTTTGATGAGATGTAATCGCCGATAAATGTGTGAGCGCTGTCGGGCTCTCGCATGCTCATGCGTTTGGTTTTGATGAGTGAAACAGACAAGCATACATTATGACTCGCGATCAAATCACTATATTATGCTCATTCAGTTGTCTATCAACAGGAACATATCTATTAGAACAACTACAATATGAGTTTCAGCTTCAGTCTGTCCACCTCCTATGCAGATGTTAGCTGTGATCAACAGTTTTGCTGTTATCCTATTATTTAGAGCTTGTAGTTTAGACATGGCACATATCTTTACAATAAGGAATTGCCTAAAAAAGGCTGTTCACGTGTTGTTTTTCCACACATAAACAGCGTTTTTAAAAATTTAGCAGGACACACTGAGTTGTGCAGCTGTGGTGTGATGCATTGCCTCTTTAAGGCAGACAATCCAAAGAGAGAGGGAGAGGGTGGTGGTGGTGGTGGTGGTGGTGGGGAGAGTGGTGGGGGTAGAGAGAGGAAGAGAGAGAAGTGGGAGCCAATAAGAGGCAGTGGGTGCAGATACACTCTGTTTTGTGACACCTTGTGGTGGAGAGCGAGGGGGTGGCAGAGATGGAGAGAGAGGGGGGCACCAGTGGGTAGAGAGAGAGAGAGAGAGATCAAAGCAAAGAGAGAGACAGAGGAGGAGAGAGGAGGATGAGAGATAGCAGCGCCACAGCCCTGCCTGCCTTTGCAACGAGTGTTTACTCCACTTTTCCTGCGATGCCAGTTATCTTCCCTCTGCGTGAGTCATGGAAGTGATTTAGGTGAGTGGAGCGGAAAGCCACAGATCTGTTAGCGTGTACTGCTGTGGGCAGGTAAGCTCTCGCTGTTTCCTCTTTTTTTTTTTTATCCGCTTTTTCCTTTTCATGTGTTTTGCAAAGAGGAGCAAACAACTTCTGCAGAGTTTTGGGTCTTGTTCGTTTCACCTCTCCTTCTCCTTTCCCCAACACACCACTCTTAATAGACTTGATTCTCTCCTCTCAGTGGAAGGATAGTTTGTGCTCGTGCAGGCTGTACAGCGGGACTGTGTGAAGTGTGAAAGGCATGCAGCAGTTTCTCTCTGACAGTCTGAGCAGCATTCAGTGTCTCTGTATTGACAGGCGGGCTCAGGGGGACTGAGGGGCTGGGAACAGCATGAGACGGGGATGAGTCAAATCTGTGCTTGAGGGACCAGGAGGGGGGACGGCATCAGCGATGATCATCCCGATCTATTCAAGAGCGGAGAAAGAAGAAAGATAATCCTGCACAAATAAGCCCTGGCTGCTTGTCAGATTTTACACTGCGTTTTCTTTTTGTTTCGTAACACAGCCGATGTAAAAAAAAAAAAGAGTACATCTGGATTCTGTGTGCGATGGAAAAACTGCCCATGCCAGGGTGTCTGAAGCGTGCGGGCCCCTGGTTTCTGGAGGTGTAGACGGCAGGTGATCAGAGATTTGTGGCTTCCCTTGAATGACAGCTGAGCTCTATCACAGCTTTCACCGTGACACAAGCTGGTGAACTGCAGCTCGGCTTGTGACACGGAGCCCCCGTCCCCTCAGCAATGTGGGAATAACCTGCCTTCATCTCACGGCTGGATTAGAGTGATTTACTGCCTCTACCCGTCAGCCCGGTTATGTTTGTGCGGGGTTTGACCTATAATGGCGCCTAATGGCATCATATGTTATTTCCGAGAGGACACTATCAAATGGGACGCTGTCGCCCAGCCACATCTAGTTGTAATATGGGAGTTGTTATTAATGTTAGCTCTCCTCGTGACCCCTATCAAAACTACTACCAGCAGAGGTGCTCGACAAGAATTAATGGACCTCTTAAAATTAGAAATTACATTTATTGCGGGCTGGATTTACCGTCAGCGAGGACCTCCATCACTCTCTCTCCATAAAGGACAACTTCAGAGGATATTTTTATCTTTGTTGGCTGGCCCACAAAACAGTCCTCAACACAGGCCTTGACTGAATGAACAAAATATTAGGGTCATCTTCCCCATATCAATCTTCAGCTCCCTGTTATCCATTAGCTTAAAAATCCTTCTCATTGATTTGGCTGCTTCTCTCCACCTCTGTTGTGATTGGTATGGCTTTTATACGGTGAATCAATAAAGGAACAAGGCTTTTACCTGGACTGACCTCATTCTTGTGCTTTGTGGAAAGAGAAAGCATCCCCCCCGGACATGTTTTTAGATTCTGCTTACGGGTAAATTTTTTCTCCCTCTGCCTTGGACTTTTCAAAACCTTAACCTCCTTCCTTTAAAATCAAGACATCATATTAAAGTTTTAGCATCACAGCTGGGTGATACAGCACACACTCAAGGATCAATAAACAGGGAGGAACACTGTGAGGGTGAAGCAGTGCAGCTTGTAAACACATTTAACAACTTGTGCCAAGGCCGGTAGGTTTAAGAACAAAACTCATTTTGAGCTCACAGTCCTGGTTTCACCCTTGAAGCTGCTCTCACTGGAGTTTTTTTTTTTTACCAGAAACTTTGATGATTGCGAGTAAAAGACGTGACTCGCTCAAATCTGCGCAGTGCCAGTAATGTCGGTGCAAAAGCAGTCTTGTGTTGTACTACTAGATCTGTACCTATGTGTTCTCTGTAATCTTGTGCTTATAATCTTGCAGCTGTAACCACACCCAACAGTGATGTCATGCTCAGGGCCAGTGTTTAAAGATCAACAGTGGCACATCGAACAAGAGTTTAAAACAAAATACACTAAGATAATTTACAGCATGACCTCTTGAATAATAGCTTTTAATGCTGAGTATTCTTCTCAAATATGGGCCAAAATGTATGGAAGTTAAAAGAGAACAGTTCTGTCCTCCAAACTAGCAAAAATGACCAGAGAAATATTTCCTACAATCCAACCAAACTATGAAACACTGCAGTCAGGAACACTTTTATACTTATGTTGCATAACTGATACAGGATTTGAAGGGGCTGCTGTGCAACGCTGGGCCCAGACTACAAGAGTTTCAGGATGATTTAATCCCGATTCGCCCCTCCCGACAATCTGAGGCGAAGTGCTCTGGGATCTTGGCCGGTTCACCCCAGATTATCTGGTAATGCTCATCAGGGCCGCCCCGATGACATCAAAAACATTTTGATATTCACGATTTAAAATCTTACTTCAATCTCCTTTTTTCATTTTTTTTTTTTTTTTTACATCTGCTTCCTCATGAGATCATGTGAAGTGGTGCAGAGTTCCTGTCTGACACCATAATCTTGACAATATCCTGCAGTGTGTGATGCGCCATTATTTTAAAACCTTGGTGTGCATGTTTGAGATTAGAAGAATGTGTGATGCAACCCGATTTTAAAATCTGTACGGTTTCTAAAACTCCTAATGCTGACACTCGGATATGAAATGGGCAAAAGACAAAAAAGAGGAAAAATATACAGAGCACGACACACACACACACACACACACACACACACACACACACACACAGAGCTATGAATAATTGATTTCCAGATGCTCCAGATGAAACTCATCACACACAAATCAAAGCCTCTCCCGAAAACTTAATTATTTATTTCTTGTGCTGTAATTACAGAAATAATCAATATCAAAATAATGTATTTATGTTTACATTCAGTTTGACTCTTTGTGTGACTTATTAAATGGTTAAATTGCACAGACTTACGGTGTTGGCTGAAATAGTCCGCGTCATCAAGTGGCATTCACTAAATTAGCTGCCAGCTGGTGTTAAAACATAAAATTAGACACTCTTTAAAATGATATAAAAAAATACAATTTGCCTGTTACCAAAGAGACAAACTAAGTGATACAGAGACAAGGAGAACATCAAAATCTGCTTGTACTTTTTTATTATGTGGTGGCTAATGGCTGCTTGTATTATGATGAACAACAGCACAGCAAATAAACACAAATTCTCAATTTGTCTTGGAAACTGTGCACATGTAATACCGCTGCAAACACCAAATGAAATCCCAATGATGAGCGTCTGTCTGCAACGCTTAATTTATATCTTAACTATTATTAACTGTTCAATTGAAAAGCAGTCCTACCACTGGAGATCAAACAGACTTGAAGCCTGAGGCAGAAGGTGTTAACTTTGTCAATATTTGACCGCAATCTTTTCCAAACCTAAACGTAACCAAACTGTTCTTTTGGTCTAAACTCTGGTCTTTGGCACTTTGCACAGCCAGGACCAGCTCCTTATGACTGTTCTGTAAAATGCATCGGAAAACATGTTGCTAATAAACCCACGTCAGGAAGCAGTTACCGGTTTGTTTCTCTAGAAAAAATAAATTGATATATTCTTATTTGAGGAAACAGCTTTGCACATTGAGTGCTGATCAACAATGTTGTCTTTGAATGTCCAGACATCATGATTCAGGTCTGAGTCATTTCAAAAGGTTTACCTTCCATCTGGAAAAAAAAGACATTATGTACCTCCAAGTTAGTGATGTTTCTCAGAACTAACACAATAAATATTAAACTACATTTCGATTTGAAAATATAACAACCTCATAACTAAAAGAATATCTTTTAGCTTTCTTATTTTCTCAGCCTTTGACAGTCTGTCCCCTTCTCTCTCTTTTCCATAGACAAAATAAAGTGTAGAAAATATGGATAGTGGGTGGACTGCCTACTTTTAAACAAGCAAAGTCTATGTGGCCATCTGCTCGCACCAGAACTCTGTTTTTAATCAAAACCAGACTCTTTCTCACTCCTGCAATTTAGCATCTTGTACTAAGAGCAAACAGAACACACAGAATAACATGTTAGGTGCATCAAATGAAGCTGAAATCCACGCCAGGCGTTGATCAACAGATGCTGCCTTTGGCAAATTAGTCTGAGATATGCTGCAGGTTGCTTTGTGCCTTCCTGAGTGACTCATTTCCTCTTTTATTTTTAGACTTTCTCTTTGTTACGAAGAGGAGAATCACTCTAGAAAAGGAGCGCACGTTAGTACAATTACGATAGTACAACTGTTATACTTGTCATGCATGTATGTAAATCATTAAATCACTAAAATGAAATGTTTTTTCATATTCTGCTAAATAAAGGAGACATTTCTAAAGCATAACCAATACCGATATGAGGGTGGGAAAAAAATTACGATATCAGTAAATCAGCCGCTGTTATTTATTGTCCAAAATGATATCAGTGCACTGAATCAGTAAACTTTGCTCGGAATTTAAATGATTAATATTATATTAGAAATTGTTGTAAAATTTAAAAAAACACACACAAACAGAACATACTGATATGTAGCGATATGTCTGCAAGTGGCCAATATCGACCAACCGATATATCGGTCGAGCTCTAATAAATTATACAGTGTGGTACGTTTTCTCATCCGCCCTTCTCGTACCACCCTTCTCGCCCTTGTCCTGCACGTCGTATCCTGACGCACAAGCTCTACGTTACTTTGGTTGAGTTTAGGCGCAAAAATCACGTGGTTAGGTTCAGGAAATGACTGGTGACACTTGGTTTCACATGGGACACAAACTCTGGGTGAAAGTCGTGTGTGTGACCCTCCACTCAACCCTGACCTCCACCCCTGTTGGCGCTTTTCTCGCGTTGGAAAGTACAGTACGTTGCGCTACGTCATCTGACTGATACTGATGCGGACGGCTTTACATTGCTGGTACATTAAACCCTTGTGCGTCTGGATGGGACGCGAAGGGCCGTGACAAAACATGGATACCTAATGAGATCGGCATGAGAACGGGCTGGTGATTGAAATTTTTTTGCCTTTAGATGATAAAAAGTAGCTCAAATTTGTTATAGAGATGGTGGATAATGAGCCTTGTTTCTGGCTAAACACAGACGTTTTGGAAAAGAGCATTTTCATTGAGAGACGCTCTGAGTCTGATGCTGAAATCTGACTGAGCATGCAGTCTGCTTTATCAGTTGTCCAGACAGCTCGTTAGAGGATGTGTGAGTTAAAATGCATTAAAGTCTTTTGAGTTATAAAACCAAATGTGGCAGCGTAAATTGTTTTGTTTTTTTCTTTTTCAGGCTGTCTCATTTTATGATTAAGGATCCATGCCGGTCTACAGAACCCTCCCACAAACAACAACGTACAACCTGACCGCATCAGCAGGCAGGTAGGACTTTAACATTGTCAAAGACTGTAGTCTGTTTTCCAGGACTATTTCTTTAAAGTGTTCAGATTGTCAAACGTTTTCTCACATTGTTGTCAAGTCGGTTGTTGACACACACATGGGACTCTTGTCAGCAGAACAACAGAAGCGCCACTTATCAGTCTGTGTCATCATTTCATCCAAATGTGACAGATCTCAGCGTTAATTGTATGCAAAACCTATTAACACCACAATCACAATAACTGTTAAGAAGCTTTACATGTGATTCTGATCAAACTGAGCAAGAGCACATATCTCATTACAAGTGTGGGGGGGGGGGCAAGAGAGAAATTCAGGCCAGGACTTATCAGCTGGGATCGGAGGGGCTCGTAGCAGATCAGCAATCAGTATATGGAGCAAATGTTAATGTCCTTTCAGTCTGCCTCCATTAAAGTGGATGAACCTGATGTATACAACTACCTTATTGAATCACCAGCTCATGTATTTCTTTATATGTCACTTTTTCTGTCAATAAGACACTTTATTTCACTTTCTGATGCGACGTTGCTGTGAACTAATTACGTCGCTGTGGTGAAGCGGAACAGCTGACTGTTTGGAAAGCTGTTTGTGCTTCTTACGTGACCTTTTACTGCGCGTTGAAAACAGGTCGATTGTAGCTTCACTTCCTACGTTACTTTATGCTATTAACAAGGTTCATTATTAGAAGGAAGGTCAGCTCAATTTGTGTGAATTATTAATGTTAAAATATCCTCTGCTCCTGGCGGTCTGTAGAGTGGACTGGCTGTTGAACCAAACTCCATTCTAAAAGTGGGTGTTTTATGGGAGGGCCATCAGTTTTCACTGTTAAAGCTGTAGTTACACCATCATTAAGACTCTTTTCTGATCACAATCGGCACACATGTCACATCATTGTCTAACCTGTGATGAAGTGTTTGCCACAAACATTGACTGGCCGGGTCCGACAGTTTATCATTTTCAACTTCTCTGTGGACGACCTGAAGCCACAGATCTCTTTTACTGCCCTTCACTCTTTAGGGAAGTAAAGAAATTCATAAACTGTTTTTTTTAATCTGACAAACTGCAAAGCAGCAGCTTTCAGGTATGGTGCCACTAGTTTTTCCAATTTGACGCCAGCACTTTGACAGTCCGCTTCTATTAACTATATACACTCACCGGCCACTTTATTAGGTAGACCTGTTCAACTGCTCGTTAACGCAAGTAGCTAATCAGCCAATCAC
>JBBPCS010024665.1:0-24102 GCA_037974645.1 Hollardia meadi
TGTGTGTGTGTGTGTGTGTGTGTGTGTGTGTGTGTGTGTGTGTGTGTGTGTGTGTGTGTGTGTGTGTGTGCGTGTGGCTCATCTCTGGTTTCATTACAAGCCGCTGGGTGTTTTTGAGCACTTAAGAGGATATGGCAACCCAGACGGATATAAAATATGGTGACCACAGCAACCGCAATGAATGAGTGAGAGAGCGAGTGTGTGAGTCTAGGGTGGGTGGGTGGGGGGCTCTCTCTCAGGACAGAAGATGGCAGAAAGGCAGACAGCAAGGGTCACGAGAATCAGGGTCTCTCAGAGGAGAGGGTGCCATTCAAATAAAGACAGCCGTACAACAGAGAGGGAACTCTCCCACGTCCCTGCCTCTCCAACACAGCACAGTGTGAAACCAATCCGCTGCAGTGACTTCTTTTATCCATAAACAAGACTTGAGAGATTTGAAGATGATCCATGACTCACTATGGCGTAATTACAGAATTTTAGGCCTAATTGCTGCTAGGGATGTGTAGGGAGCAGTTTCAAAGTCTGAAACTGTGGACCCAATGACCTCCCGTTTCTTTGGAACTACAGATCCCATTATTTGAGCGCTACTTTTTTGTTTACATTTTGCCACCATTGAACATATGCAGAATTAGCTGGAATTAGCTCATGCCTCTGGGTTTAGATGTGTCTCAGTTATGACTCAGAGGAGTACGAAGGTAGTGGCGGCTATATGTGGCCTCGAGCAGAGATGAAGAGCAAAATGTCTGTCTTTCTAACTCAACAGATTAATTTCATTTTCAAACTTGTATTCTTCAGACTAGCTGATGCTGACTCACGTGGCATCAGTGACATGACTTCAGACAGTTCCCTCTGGGGATACAACTTGTTTGAAGTGTTTTAAATCATGCAAGTGACCGAGCTCCAAGTCCCAGAACCCAGGATTTCTTTAGATTAATAACCCTCCACCATACAGAGAATTACCAGGAGGTGTTTTGTTACAGCAACAATGTTTGTTTTTTTAAAGGATGCCAAATGATGAAAAGAAATCCAATAAAATGCCACCACTTCACCTACACCATGCTCTCTGTCAAGTCTCCAGTGTAAACACTGCAACGAGCAGCTTTAATGAACCGCAAGTCCACAACACACACTGCTGAGCAAACAAAGTCCTAAAAAGGTATGATTCTATGGTTTTGGCAGTGATGTTAAGGGCACTACAAGTGACACAGCAGACTGTGCGACTCAAATATGCTGTCGACAAGATTTAGATGAAAAGATCAATACCTCTATATTTGATGCTTGTTGAATTTGTAAACAAAGCAGAAATGTAGAAATGACCAGCCGTGCCTTCAATCACGTATGCATCAACGTGCGTGTTACTCATTCTTAAAAACGAGGCTACGTTTTCACATGCTAGCAGCCCTGTGAGGTAGCTAGCATGCTTTCAGCTAAGTGCTAAGGTCTGCATGCTAACATGCTTTTGAATGGCAATGTTAATATGCCGATGATGTTCAGCAGGTATGTTGTACAATGTTCACCACCTTAAATTAGCGTGTTTACTATGCTAACAGTTGCTAATTGGCACTAAACACAAAGTTCAGCCGAAGCTGATTTGCAGGTATTTGTTCATAAACCAAAGTATTGGACTAATTAAGATTTTGACCTGTTGATGGTGCTAGATGAAAAGCAGGGGATCACCATTATCTGTGTACATATTTCACTCATCAACTGATCAACTGAATGATACTCGAATCCCTAGAGCCGCGATGTAAGCAAGGCTGAGAGTAAATGAATCAAAATCAATTATTTTGGCAGTTTATGTGAATGCTTCTTCTGTTAAACTACTGCAACTACTACTGTGTTTACTACTAGAGCCCGATACTGGATGTTTGGGACCTAAAAACAAGGTTAGGGAGGAAATACATTCCGATATTGATATATAATCCGATGTATAAACCTTATTGTCCAATGACATCATTTCTAAAATACACCAAAGCATCTTTTTCTGCATTATAATCATATCATAAGATTTGAAGATTTCTCCTGCTCTCTTACCTGTGGGAGTAACAGAAACAGTTCCCATCTCTCTTGTGCTCTCCACGATTTTTATCCATTTCCCTCCGTTTTCATGTGTCCATTCCGTTCCGTTGCACTCATAAATCCCTTCATCCGACGACGTCACTTTGGAAATCACCAATTCAAACAATCCATTCTTCCCAGGAACCAATCGGACGCCCCCGTCGGCGTAGCGCCGGGCGAACTTCGGCCCTGCAGCGACGTCTCCCTGAGGGCCAAATGCCAAAATCTCCTCCGATGTTGCTCCCTTCTTCACCGACCACGTGACGGACAGGTACGTGGGGTGGGTGAGTTCCCGGGTGACGTTGCAGGACAGGGTGATGTCACTTCCTTCTGGGACGACTGGGGGCGGGGTCTGAGGGGAGACCCTGAGGGTATTGGGAATGACTGAGGGGGGAAAAAATAAAATTTAGGAATACAGTAATAATGCTCTAACACCTAAGGTGAATATCACTGCCTATAAATGTCAAAGACAAAACAAAATTGAAGCTCTACACACACACAAAAGCACTATATATATGGAGTTAGAGGAAAAACTGCATGAGTAGAGTTTTTCTTATTTTGTTCCTTTCCAGCTTTTATTGCGTTAGGACATATTTGCCAGAATTTCACCGTCTTACTTGCTTTTAAAAGTGAATATTTAGGAGAAAAAATAAGGTCTAAAAACTGAATTACTGCTCGCATGGAAGATAATAATCCAATTTACATTTTGCTGTACTTTGCTGACATTGCCTTCTTTGCTAGTATTCCATTCTTCCTGCAGCTGCTTCACAGTAAAAATCCTACTGATGAGAAGTCACGGCTGTTACGAGTTAAGCACATGGTAGTTCAATTTTCACTGAGGTTTCAGGATGTTGGCTATGATCCGTTTATACTAAGTTCCTCTTAAAAAAAACTGCTCAGTTTGTTGGCTAAAAAAACAAAAGCAATGACATAATGACATAATCAAGGTAAGCAATGCCTTTGGCTCTTTGATGTTAAAAAGGGGAAAACTGTGCATACAAATAGGAAATGACTCTGAGAAGGATGTCTGATTAAAAACAGACATGTTGAAATGGAAGTGCATGAAGGTATAAAGAAATCTTACATCAAAGGGAGTTAATAAATGTCAGTCACTGAAACTAAAGGTTTAAATTCAGGTGTTCATGGGGGCTAATATTAATATAGCAGCAAGCAACTATTTGCTAGATGTAAAGACATAGTGGTGTAATGGCTTCCTGAATGGAGAATGACGTCACTGCGGGTGTTTCTCGATGTCAAGGAAGGATCCTCAAACTGCTGAATTTAAAAGATTCTATGTCATTGAATGCTGCCGAAGGACAGTTCCAATGTCCGGAATTCTCCAAATTCTAAAACGGACAGAGTCCTTCACACAGAGAATTTTTAAGGATGCCCGTGTGTATCCTTGGCACGCCTGAAGTACCCACAATCCTATGCACACAATGCTTAGCAGGTCTTTTATAGGTAGTATAGGTATGAAACCCGTTCCCATCCACACTCCAGTTCAGAAGGTGGTGGTAATGCACCTTAAAGCTGTTTGCCAACCGCCATAAAACATCAGAAGAAGAACGCAATGATGCACACTTGCTAGGTTGTTCCATTGCGTTTTCTCTGATTGCTAGGAAGCAGTCTCGCCTAGCCTCTGTCGTACCAAGGAAGGATCCTTGACTGTGAGAAGCAGCTACTGCCTCTGTGTGTATTGTAAGCTAAGCTTTTCTGTTCTCCAGTATGTTTTGGTAACGGGTCCGGCCCCTCACATATTGTAGCTAAACAGTAAACTAAAATACGGTTCTAAAAACATCGGAGTCAAGAAATGTAATGAGAAACTGAATGTTAATTGACATTTGATCAGCACTAGCCAAGACAGTTTGATCCAAGTTTCTTGAGCAGTGTATACACACAGATTTGTTTGGGTCTTTCTTGTACTCTTGTCAAGGTCACTGGCTAAAGAAGAGTGAACAAACAAACTGCTTCAGATAAAGCTGTAAAGTATGTGTGCGTGTATGAAACACACCCAGGGGAGTGTTCATAAAGGTTAATGACTCGCCTGCTCCGGTAACACAGTAAACTCTCCTTCACTCTCACACCAGCAGATATTCCACCACTCTTTCTGTCTGACCTTCTTTTGCTGGGACAATGAAAGAGTTCCTGTTTGATATCAGCTCTCGGCCTCCTGCTAAATGTGACGTTCAACAGTTTCAGCAGGTCTTAACAGAGAAGCGTTCGCCACCGCTTTGTTTTGTTCCTTGTCGTGAAACATAAAGAGGGCTCATGACTCACTCTGCGAGGGGAAATTTAAAAAACAATTGGGGAACTTCTTACTGCTGCATATCCTGTTGGGAGCAAGACTTTGCTTTCAAATGCCTCAGCGACAATAACAATAAAAACTTTACCTGTGCTTTTCACAACAGGGAGGAAAACGACATTAGATGTTTTGATGAATGGCATGTCTGCAGTGAAGACATGGGGGGTTAATAACAAAACTGAGTGGTGGTCTCAGTAGTGTTGGATGACTGCTAAACATAAATTACAGGCTCCGTTTTATCTTTACCGCCGACTTGTTTTAACGTTTAAACACGAAAACACAAAAAAAGGACATATGGAGTATGTGCACACACTGACTTCAGGCATGATAATTAATTAATATTTAACTTACAAACACAATAATACAGTAATCGTAGATCTTAACTCTTTCCAGTTTCAAGTTTCATCCCCAAGTATTTTATTGAACAACGGTGTATTATCCCATTTGGGAGCTAATAGTCATCTCACAAATGGATCAAAGAAGTGGCAGACGGCTGGGAATGATGAAGATGAAGATGTGCATTATGGGAATTACAATCATGCCACGTTCACGGACCATTTTTAAGCATTCAGAAAGAGAAACTGATCATCATATGCAGGAAATTAAACCTATGACTAATGTTTGATGCACATGCACTTTGGTCAATCTGCTGGAATTCCATACCCACAAATATTAGAGACTCAGGAAGCTTTGCAGTGTTTAAAACCAGCCTCAAGCTTTGGCTAAGTTCAGCACAAAAGTGTCACCACCAATGATTGACTTGCACCCACTGTATTTATCACATTAATTTAGTCACACATTGATGGACTTTTATATATTGTGTCGTTTTAGGTAATGGTTTTGCCGTTCTGTTCTGCAGTTGATTGCGTCTGCCTGCCCAGGGACAACAGATGTAAATTAGCTGTTAGCTAACTCTGGTGCAATTACTTTTAATTGTGTGCCGTCCCTGTAGAAATAAACTTTTAAATAAAAATAAGAAATAAAATAGAGAGAGAGAGAGAGACGTTTTCTGGCTTTACAGTACATACCTCCTTTAATGCACTGATTGTGATGTGACATTTCATGTTTGAAGCAGGCCTACTTGTGCCATTCTTTTTGCACACACGTCATCCTGTACCACGTTGGATTCAATCATTTTGATTCCTTCATTCTTCCACATGTGCCTCACTGCTGTTGTGAAAACAGAAAAATCCTAAAAGGAAGTTGTAATTTGTTTTTGTTTGTTTTTTGGTTGACTTCGCCGTTCCCGCCACAGTTACACTGTCAATCAGTGGGATTCACCGTCCTACCAATCAGCTATTCATTGAGACCTTGGTCTTCCTGCTGTTAGAGAGTTAACACTTGTTGAAGCACGTTTGACTGTCATGAGTGTTTGCATGGACCAGCTGAGACTATCCAGAGTCACAACACACATTAGGCACACGTTGTGTGCCTAACCCTAACATTAGTGGGTGTTGGTGGGTCCATTATCTTCAGATCTAAGTGTGTTATGACTCAGAAAAAGGTATGTGTCAGATTCAAAAACGTTCAAGTATTTTCAATGGAATTTCAATGGAAATATGGATATAACAGGGCAGTGGTGGACACCATTGAGACTGGAAGTTAGAGTATACAGCATTGCTGTGCTGCAGTGATGTGAGTGTCTGTGGCAGATAATGAAGGCATTCCGAATAATCTGCGTTTTGCTCTATCAATTAAAATTGGCCTGAAACAAGTTTTCAAACCCTCAGCGACCTGCACTTCACTTGCTTCTTACATAACCAAACAGCCTCAGTGGGGCAGTGGAAGCTGTGTGTGTGTGTTTATGGCAGTGCGAGTGCTGATGAACGTGGTGTGCAAGTCTCGACTGGTACAAACCCTCGAGCAGCAAATCTAACTCATCATCTCCGTTAACGGCTGACAGTCTCGTTCACACAGACACACACACACAAACAAACACTCCCCTCTTCATACGCAGCAAAACGCAGTACTCGCTAACGCATACGCTCTACAAGCACACGACACAATCTCTCTGGCACGTAAACAGCGCTACCTAGTTAATTCAGGTCTAAATTTAACAAGGTGTCTGGGGAGTCGTGTTGGGAAGCATAGAGCAGCTGAACATGATGCTGCATTACGGAGCTAACTAACCTGCTGCCAGACAACCCCTCTTGGTGACTTCATCTTGGCCTTGGCCTTTCAATTAACAGTGGATGTAAACTGATACAGTCACCAAACTGTGTGCAATTACAGACTGGATAACAGAGCGAAAAAAAACCCCAAACCCAATTAAATTCAAAGGAAAATGCTGAATTGGGGTTTCTCCTTGTCTCTCTGTTTCTGTGTCAAAAAATAGTTTGGAACAAAACTCTACACAGCGAGGTCTGGAGATGATCCCAAGTAAGCAGAATGTTCTTTGTGGACAGAAATCCACTGTACTTCAAACCTGTTTAAGACCAAAACTATATAATACCCCATGTTTTATGAAGCTTTCATTCGCTTTTATAGTTTATAGTAGATAATTCAGACAATCACAAGTGTTGTAGCTCTTAAAGAAGGCAGTGCATTCTGATATCTTGAATCTTTCAAGCATTTTGTGCGCAAGATATGTTTCAGTGATGTCACACTAAGGATAAACAAGGTCTCCGATAGATGATCCAATCACAAACTTAAACCACTCAGTCCAGCATGGCCTAATGGTGAATGTGGGCTGCTACAGCTCCAGCTTTCATCAAACTTGGGGCCAAAGAGGTGCCGACTTGAAGAGTAAATAAACACTTCAGGTTGGGGTTAAATGTTTCACTATTTTTCACCATTCTCTGGCTTGAGCTTCAAAAATGAGAAACTTTGCTGCTCTTCTTTATGGCGAAGCAAATATTTTGGGCTGCACAATATATGTCGGACCAATAAATTATTATTTTAAATCAGCATCCATCGCCAATAATGAAATTGTAGCCAACAAATAGTCAATAATACAAAGCCAAATTGCTTTCTTTGACTTAACAAGTGCAGCACCGACACACTCTGATACTGTAGTTAGTGGCATGTACATTTAAGGTTTGTTTGCGAAGGCGAAGAAGAATCTTATTCGAGCTATGGTATATTAAATCATAGATCTTTGTGCACTACATCTTAGCCTCAGTTGTGCCTAAACTTCAGGCTATGAACTACTTTTTCAAATACAAAATTGTGAAATTAGCCATGAGAAGCAGGTACGTATTGGTTATCGGTATCAGCTTTTAATGGACTGGCCGATGCCAGATCTGCCCAATGAGGTCATTACCGGCACGGATACCCATCCAGCAGATCTGACCCATCATGCATCTCTAGTTAGAAGCAGCACACGCTACCAGAACACAGTTTGGAAGATTCTTAAAGCTCCTCCCACATGTTCCTCAGGAAAATGATTGCAATTATTATGAACTGTTGCCGAACGTTTCCATTCTTTATAGACACTGTCCCTGCTTCATATAATTTATATTCTTCTCTCAGCCTTTGTGTCTCTACCCAAATCTCTCTCTCTCCCTGGACCTCATTTGACACAAGCCAAGTACTCCCACCTGACATCTGCTCCCCACCATGACTGAGTGTATGAGTGTGTCGCGAGGTGTGCACGGTGTGTCTGTGCGAGAGCCAAAAAATATAAGCCAGTAATTGTCTAAAACCAGCAGGACTGTGAGTGTGGGAGGATATATATACATGGTCAGTAGAGCATTAGTAAGCCATGGGGATAGCTGCTAAATGAACCACTGCTTGATACACAAGCAAGCACACAGTAAAACACAGTTATGACAGCTAGCCCTGGACAGAGGCTTTAAATGTTAAAATGTAATATTAAACAGGATTTAGATCATGAGACGCTCAGCTGAAACACACACACATACACACACACCTCTCCCTTACCAGTGAGTTGGACCTGAGCCTCGTAGTTGCCATTGATGACAGAGTCAGTGCTCGGCGTTTGACACCAGTAGAAACCGGCGTCCAGCGCCTTCACCTCCGCTATCTTCAGCTCCACCTCGTTGTCCTGGAGCCGCACCACCGAAATGTCGCCTGACGCCACGCGCTTGCTGAGCGACGGATGGGAGTAGCTGGCGTCAAAGGTGGAGATTATCTTAATCCTCTGCCCATTGGCATCCCTGGACATCATCCACTCGAAATCCTGCAGGACGGAGGGGAGGATGATAATGACTGGTATGATGAAAAGTTGCAAGGCCATGACTAGTTGCTAAATTTCTTTTTCATTTATACTTAACACAGATCAAATTCTGACTTACCTGCTCACGAGGCCCCCCGTACTCATTGACATCACATCTGATGGAGACCGGCTGACCCTCCACCCGAATCAGTGGGCCAGGAGACACCGTCACCACACGGGCCAAGCAGCCACCTTGATGGATGGAGAGAATGTTTGAAAAAATACAAGAAAATGACTCAAGTTACAATTAATATGAATCGCAGAAACAAAGCAGTGTGCTGAGGCTTCGCCAAGCAAAACCCCATACGATCTTTATATTATCATCATCAGGCTGAAACGATCAGTGCTCTCTGCAGCGATTACATCCACACCTGCATTTGGAACACACACGAGGAGGTTGTATTCGGATATATGTGGTGAGGGAAAACATTTAATGTGCGTCTTCTATTAAAAGCACAGCCACATGCACACACCCACACGGGGCTTTGTTGCAACTTGTACCGCGCGGATGATGACGACATGATGAAGGTGCAAAAACCTGAATTTCAATTCTGTGTGCATATATTTGTGCACACAAACACACTCATGCCCACATCCTTTTGTTTGGCAAGAACACCAACCACTGGTTATGTCAGCACTCCAGCAGAATCCTAAGATTCCCCAGAGGCGGAAACCAGGAGTGAGATTTATGTAGAAGGGTAACGCTAACTTAGTTTCCATTGTTTACCATATAATGAATGCCGTTCAGTTACACAGCAAGGTTTGGTTTCAAGCTAATCAACCCATCTGGTTTGCATTCCTCCTCAGTCAAAGTAAATGCTGAGTGTCAAACTTTACTGACATTCTAGCAGAGTGAAGCGTGTAGCAACACAGCAGAGTCTGACTGAGCTCAGTCGCTTCACTGACACTTTGCTTCCTGGTTGGCAGCTGCTGCAGGCTCCCACATTCCAGCTCCGATGCTCAGGTAAGGTGAAGTGGAGATGCTACGTGCTGCTGGATTTATATGCAATAAGAACGCCAAGTCTGTATTTGGGAAAGTTTCCCAGTACAATGTTCAATTTTCAGTGATTTGACTTAGGCAAAGTTTGTGTACAGGTGCACAAATTAGTCTTAGTAAAGGAAAAGAAAAACACTGATCCAACTTTTTATCGCCTGAAACTGATTCCGATACTTCCTCACTCCAACTGGGAGATCATTTTTATGTAAGGTGAGGCGAGGTCAGGGATCACTGTGCCCATAGTGACTGGACTATATGAATGGACATGAGGAAGCACTGAATTTTATATGACCAAGACCCTAGATCGGTCATATCAGGGCCAATATCTGATAAGCTTAAAAAGGTCACCGCCTACGCTAGGAATCTGGCAATACAATATGTATCACGGTACAAGGGTTACAATTCAATATATTGTGATTTATTGCAATGTTTTAAACTGCATGTAAACTATTAATTAAAAATCAACACTGTTTTTGAGATTCAACACAGTATCAGAAAATATAATACTGTGATACTCTGACACCCCTAATATGCACCAACACTAATCCATCCCTACACTGTATTCACTAAAGTAATTGCTGAGCACACTGAGAACAGTGCAACACCACTAGAAATAAGTAGCAGTCAGACAATCAGACAGGTTGGAAACAAACCCTCAGGTTAGCAAAACTTTGAAATTTAGTTCACATTTATTAGAATTAATATAAAGCTATGAAATTAAAATAAAAAGAAAAGTTCTAATAGAGTTTAGGTATCAAAGAAAGCCTTATTTTGGTTTCATATGGCAAAAGTTTGGAAGAAATCAAAATGATACACAGCCCTACGCCATACTTCGGCTCTGTCTAGTAACTGAATTTTTCCCTATTAATAGTTAAGGATTTTTCTCATATTTTAAGAATATTCTAAGATGTATAACACAGGCGATTTATATTGTCATAGTGTACATCATGATACCATTCGATAGGATTTAGTTATATTTGCATTAAAATGTACAGTCATTAAGATCATTGTCTTAATATTTTTGTACTTCATATTTTTGTAAGGGTTTAACTGTCCTGTTATCAAAGTGCTTCAGTCATTTGAAGCCATCTTTAGAAAGTCCGGCATATGGTCATTTTGGACTGGGGTAGTGGACTGTGTCCATCTACCAATAATCTGCTAAATAAGGAACAAGTCGCAATGAAATAAGTAGCACATGTACAAACGTACAGTAGGTATGTACTGTACGTTTCAGTTATCGTTTCCCATTTCTGTAATGAGAGGTCTGTGGTTTACTTTACATCATCTTTAACTTCATATCACATAAATCAGGGACTGATGGATTCCTCACTTCTTGACAGCTACAGTGTTGTAACAGTAAAAAAAAGTAATCACATAAACAGGCAATGGACAACTTTTTTGCCTTATTTATTATTATGAAGTAAATATATAGTGCACAGTGTAATGGCTAAAGAAAAATGACCCCATTTGCACCAAGATTGGTTCCCTGTAAGCCTTGCTTTCACTTTCATGCGGCCACCAGGCACAATTTTTCAAGGAAAAATTAAGTCTTGGTTTAAAGTGCAAAGGAAGCGCATCAGCCATTGCTGAACCAAAACAGGAAGAGTGTCTGAGGTTCAGCAACCCAAATACATCTACAGGTTTCACTGCACCACCGAGTCGTCAAGTTGCAAAAACATTGAAGTTCAATGTTCTATACATTGGTTAAAGCAAATTATCATCCAACATATGCTAGAGAAAGTTCCACTTCCTCTCTGCTTTTTGCACAGTCCATGCATTTAAAGGAACTAAAAGATTTCTGCTGCGTCATGTCAGAAAATTACTATAATATACAGTATACCTGGTAGGTGACAGGGCCATTCATCACTAAAATAAGAGACTCAAAGTTGCTTGGCCAGCAGATGCTGAGATTTACGGATTTCCAGACTGCCCGTCTCTCTGTACTGGAACAAATACTGCACGGCTGCTGGAGCCTGGACACACCTAGAAAGTTTAGTAATCAAGTCAAGAATCTGAAGAATACTGGACAGTGTGACATTTTTATGTCACCGTGGCATGGGTGGGCAGAGAGGGGACAGGGTGCCATGCTGTCTATTGCACCCGCTGTGAGGACGGTCCGATGGATTGGGACATGGCGTGGGTGGGTTATCCCTGAGAGTTGAATGGATGTGTTGAAGGGTTGTTTAGCTCCCTCGACTCCTGCCTGGCACCAGTCCTGAATCAGGTTAACTGGACTTGGATTGATTGAAACTAGACCAGAAATCAGTGTATTCAAAATGGCTAACTCCTCTCTTGAAACACAAAATCAAGAAGGGTGGAACTCTAATGTTTAAGGGGGCTTTCAGACCTGAAAGTCCATACCAAGGTTCATGTTTATGCTACATTGTATACATTTGAGCCAGTTGGGTTTGCTTTCAAATTACAATTATGCCAGCAAACTAAAGGTCTCAACATGACTCCCCACGAGGGCTGTGTCTCCCAATACTTGATACTGAATGATTGATATTGATGATAAAAAATGTATTAACAGCTTCTTTATCTACGGTTGGCATTGTTGGCATATCCTCTCACTCTCATCCTCTCCGAAAATACCTGGAAAATGTCATCATTTGTCATTTCAGTTTTTTCCATTTGTCGTCATGTTGTCGGACCATATTTAAATTAAGAACTTTCCTGGTTAAGATGATAGCCCACTTTACCTTCCTGTATTTAGTCCGAAAGTCCAAAAAATGTTTTCATACTAGACACGAAGCAAACCACGGTTCAGTTTGACTCGGACTGAGACCACCTCGTGGTCTGTAATTTTGGTTCGGATCAAACTGGAAAGTCTGAAAGTCTGGACCAAATTGGTTAGGTGTGAAAGCACCCTCAGTTAGGAGGCACAAGATTAAAGGAAAGAAAATCATGATTGGAGGGATAAAAGCGGGAAAATACTTTCAGTTCTTCTTTAGAATACCACTCTCACGTTCAACTGTGGTAAATATCAAGCTACAGCCAGGGGATGGTTAGTTTAGCTTAATGATAAGACTGGAATCAGGGTCAAACAGTCAGTCTGGCCCTGTCTAAAAGTAACATCAGCCCACCAGAACCTCTAAAGCTCACTGATTAACATGTTATATCTTGTTTGTTTAATCTGTATAAATGTGTGACACTGTTTTTTTATGATCATGTGTTGAAACAGGAAGTAAGGACGGAACTATTGCACCCAGTGAAAACACTGCTCTGACCCTGGTTCACACAATCAGGTCCAATAGATTGTTATTTAAAGATCATCGCTCATAGTTATTTACCCTTGATATATTATCTACCTACAATAAACTATCCATATTTATATGAACTGTACTATGACCGTTTCTGGTTCTGCCTCATATTTCAGATGGTAAATGCTTCAAAAACACAAACCAGTTTAGACTGGTTGATTTTTAGTCAACCCAACTTTGAAGCCCTGTTTTATTTCGGCCTGACCCGAGGGCCATGAGATATTTCTCATACATAAATGGCAAAATTAGAGATGCAAGCCTTGTGCAGACTGCATTAAGAAATGCCAAAAACTGCACAGGTTATTATTGGATGTTAGCTGACAGTATATGCATTTCTGTGTTAATATTTCCAAAACAAAAATGGTGACCACAGACATAGTGATTAAAAGTCTCAGGGGTCAATTCATCAAGAGAGCAGACCTGTGCAAGGGATCAATTATCACCACAGTTGGCCATTTATTTCCCAATAGATGGAACAAGACCAGTTTGGCTTGATGGTGGCACTGGGAGGTCACAGAATCACCAAAACTTGAAGATTTCTTCCTTTTGGTTGAATGAGCATGCACAATAAATATTGCATGTTTATGGCTCTAGAGATTGCACACGTAAAGTCTGAAATGTACAAATCACAGATTGTTCCTTTAATTTATTATTACCTCCGCCAAGGAGAATATGTTTTTAGTGCTGTTTGTCTGTCTGTTTGTCTGTCAGCAGGATTACACAAACACTACTGAACTGATTTTCCTGGGACTTGGTGGAGGGGTGGGGCATGGGCCAAGGAAGAACCCATCAACTTTTGGAGCGAATCTGGATAAAGGGGTGGATCCAGGAATTTTTTTCACTTTCTTTAACATTGACGATTTATGATTTTAATTTATTATTACATAATTTCTCGGAAACCGATACACAGACCATCATGAAAAAAAAATCAGGCATGTGCATTATGAGATTGTTTCAACAGTATGTAATTTGGTGCAGATCCCCATACAGATCCATATTTTATGGATTAAAATAAGATTTTCTTGTTTGTCTGTTAGCAAGAAAACTCAAAAAGTTATGGACAGATTTTGATGACATTTTCTGGAGTGGCAGGGAACAATCCTTTCCGTTCTTCTAGTTCCTTGGTGTTTTTCAAGCTTTTTCAACCTTTTAAGTAAATCAACTCATCACCAACCTAACCCCACACCAATCCGAGGGTTAAAGTGAGGACACTAACTTCTAACATGTTCCGAGCTAAATCCAAATTTGCTGTCAAAATTACCGCTGGTCCCATTAGAGGGACACATGGCCATTTCCATGCATTAAGTCCCAAAGGTCCATCCACCACAGCAAAAACATACAGTCAATAGATTCAAAAAGCTATAAAAATATTATACAAAATAACATTAATGTCAGCCATACAGGCAGTTTTAAAACAGCTACTTTCAAAAAGATATTAAAACATTACAAGCAGACATATCTGTGGTATACTGCAGCAAAGTATCAGGGTAGCCGCCATGTGTCACCATAGAATTGTAAATTAGACTGTCACACAAAAGGAAACAGAAAGTCAACTGGCGACATTAAAGGAGACTTCGTCCTCTTGGGAGTTTTAATGTCCACAGAAAATTTCACACCAGTGTGGCCATGCCAAGTCTGGCAGCCCACCGGTTTTTACCCAGGAGTGTAACCTTAACCCTGTAACCCAGCCTGTGTTATCTGTGTTTCTAAGCAGTTTGTATACTATACCCCCCCCCCCCAAAACACACACACAGATCTACAGCGTCAGAACACACCTACAGAAAAACACACCACAGGAGTGCTGGCGACATTTGATCATCTTACAGTGCACTAATTTAAGCCAAGTCCCTCTCACATACACACACACACAGAGAACCCATATGACTTTCAGTGTTATGCTCACAAACATATGGCAACTTCAGTATTGGGAAGCCCTGTTTATCTTGTTCGGCCCTGAGGTCGGCCATTGAACAAGTCCTGGTTTGTCTCAGGCTAATGACTAAGCACTGGCCTGGCCCTGGTTTGAACCAGTCTGGTAATTAGTCACCCTGGTTTGACTCTGGTTCAGATACAAGGCTAATCATGATAGCCAGCTTGATTGGACTTCTAAGCGAACTAATGGGACCTTGTCAAATCTGGTCACCTCATGTTGGCCAATTGGTGTTAATGGAAGTACAGTCTTTTAGGATAAGGATGGGAGGAAACACATGGAACTTGAGACAATTAGCTCTCCTTCGTCCTCGCTCCGTCATTTAAACTAATCCCAATCGTTTAGCCGTCTTTTAAGAATTAATTCGTCGCGGTTTCCCCATTTTAGTTAATCTCGTAATGTACGAATTAACCTTTAATTCGGTGAATAATTATTCGCCCGTCGAAATTAAGTCGTCACATTAGCTAAAGACAATTGTACGGCAGTTTCTGCACAGTGAGACCGTTCATTTAAGGGGGGGAAATTACCCAGGACCTTACCGATAAGTGCAGTTAACCCTCGCAGAGAGAGAGACTACTCTACCAGACTCCGTTTAACAATATGGCATTTTGGCATTTTTGTTTGCCTTCACACGCAGACGTGTTTGAGAAAACGGCTCAACACGTTTCCCAATGCTTTCCACCAACCCTTCAATTCGGCATTATCGAATAAACCAAGCTACACTTTTTTTTACACTTAAATTTCAACTTTTTGAATCGGTTAGCTTGTTGCACCTCCGAACTTCTTCTCATCAAAAACACGTAGCCGTTGGCTGCAGAAAAGGCTGAAAAGATTAAAAATTAGTTTAAATTAAGTTATGTAAAAGATTAAACATAAGCCGAACTGGCTAGTGGGTGGTAAAGACACGGAGCGTGGTTTAACTGACCTTTAATACGGCATGCATGTTTGTTGACAAGCAAGTAAACGTTAAATTGAAAGATTTCCACAACGGGTTCAACAGTGCGTTCTGTTTACTGGAGAATGCCCCCATGCATCGGAGTTAATTAGCTATCAACAGTCAAGCAAAGAAAACGCTTCTTACCGAGCATTAAAAGACCAAATGCGAATGTGAGGAGACAGTTGTCCATTTCCATCCCTCTTTTTCTACTCTTGTCTTGTTTCCTTAATTTTTCCCCCACGGGTTCCTTTGTCCTGTGTGTGTGGTAACACCAGTCCTCTCCCGCCGCTGTCCGTCAATCCTATAAAACTCTCCGATCTGAGTAGTCAGCTCGGACCGCGCACCGGGCGGAGCCGCAAAGGAAAGCAGATGCACACCGTGGCTCCTTTTTAAAACGAGTCCAAATCCATGGTTTTACGCACTGAGACGCTGAGCCGGGTTCGTGCGTGCATGGGAATGAGTGCGAAACTGATACAGACGGAGAGAGACTGATTGAGAGAGGGGGGGGGATAGATAGATAGAGAGAGAAAGCGAGAGAGACCGGAAGTTAGGTGACGGGCTGGGCCGGAGGAGGAGTGGAGTGAGGCATGGAGGTCCCAGGTGGAGGGAGAGAGATTCCCACATCAATTATACATTGTCACAAAGTTTATGGTGCAGATATTGGTCTTTATTACATGTCAGATATTGTGCAGTCAGTGTGGACCACCTCTGAGTCCTTCCTCATGGTTTAAATTACTACTGCTCCTCCATTTCAAATCTCACGTGCTTTTTCCTGACTGTCTTCTGCTATTTCAACTCTCGTGGCCTACAGGTTTTGTGAACTTTGGACAGAGCCAGGCTAGCTGTTTGTCCCTGCTTCATGCTAAGCTAGGCTAACTGACTGCTGGCACATATAGCCATTTAAAAGACAAACACAAGAGTGGTCTTACTGTGCATTGTGATTTTGAATCCGTTAATGTGGCGTGAAGGGAAGAATAGGCTCTGTTTTGATTACGCTAATGGAGAACTTAAAGGTGCCCTGTGGAGTTTTGTCGTAAAACAAACAAGTTGCGTTTAAATTCAGCGTTTCTCACCAAAACACATTATGTGTATCCTTGAGGTCTAGCAAACACTTCATCAGAACCTCATTGTAAATGCACAAATGAAACAAATAAAATTGTATGCATCGACAGGGGAAGACCTCATAATGGGTGGAGTTGAAAGAAAATATCGATACACTAAGGCTAAAGGCCAAGTGTATTGATCTACATAGATCGATACATATTCATTGTGTGACAGCTACAGTAGATGGCAGTTTTGTAATCTGTCTTCAGCCGAAGTTAACAATGTCAGCTGAGAAAGGAAGAAATAAGCACATATCACTAGTGTAAACACAAAGATCACAGGCCTGTGTATCTCAATCACTGACATAAATAAAGATGGATGTCGCGTCTCCACTTCCACTGTACAAAAATGAAGCCAAAATATCCCGCTGCCATCTTGCACTGGTGACATCATTTGGAACCAGAGTCCAGAGAGTTTCACCCCCTTTTTTATAGCATCAAATAACGAATTAAAACCAAACTGATCAGAAAAATGAACACTTGAACATACATCAGAGTGATAAGAACTACCTAAAATGACAGAAACCACCTTTGGGAAAAATGTATTTGATGTGTACTTTGAGGTTTTAGTTTGGCCCATGTCCCATCTGCTGACATGGAGGGTGAGGGGTTTAAGACATATACTGCAACCCACCACCAGGGGGCAATCGAGATGTTTTGGCTTCACTTTTGGGGAGCTCTCATGTCGTCCATCTTTATATACAGTCAATGATCTCAAGATGGTATTGTATTGCACCCCCCTCCACCCCCCACCCGCAAGTGGCCCTATTAACCAGGTAGACACATGCCTGGTGTCACTTCCAGTCCTGTGACCCGGGCCCATGCTGTGTGTTTACACAGGCCCAGTGAGCAGGGCAAAGTTCACCGCTCAGTTAGAGGAGGTGAGATGTTTGGGTTCGTAACCTCCGGGTCGAAGGTTACAGCTTCGTGGGTCGTCTGGTGCGATACATGTGACTATTTTTAAAATGTGTGTGTGTGTGGCAGGAAGGAATCAATGTGTGTGTTGTTACTGTATGTGGTCTCGACGTGGTAGCATCTGTTCCTCACACCACATCTGTTCAAACTAACACACACACACACACACACACACACACACACACACACACACACACACACACACACACACCGGACACAGTGTTATCTTATTGCCCTTCTTCCCTATCAGTCATTAACCAGGTCATGGGTTCTTGGCACTAATGCACCAACAGCCTTTTATTTCAGACCAGTCACTGTCAGCCACCTCAGCTATGGTGCATTTTAGACAATAAACGACGAGAAAAGAAAAAGAATCTTTGTGTTGTTGGGAGACAATTTTAAGTCAGTGGAAAGAAATGTCAAAATAAAATTTGAATTTAAAGTTTGAAATGTGTTACAAATAAACGATGTGGTGTATAAAATAGCAGTAGCACTGGGAGCAATAAAGTATCATAGGGTCATATCAGTGCTTTCAATCAAAATCCTCTGGACACACCTGATTAGGGGCAGGCACTATAATCCCCGTATCAAGATTAAACTACATGTAATCTGACTTAACTTTGGGACAATTCAGGACGGAACTGGATCTAAATTGATCTTTAATCTACCTCAGTTGGTTCTGGTGTGACATGTCACCTCTTAGTGCCAACATACTTACCTGCTGGAGAAAATATCAACACATAGCGCCATCTTCTGGCCTCAGAGAAAGGACTTTGACAATGCAGAGTCAGGAAGTGGTACCATAAACTCAATGCATAAAGCCTCACATCTGGACTGAGATCTTAAAGGGGTTGAGGAGAATCTCCTTGGATTTATCAGATGTGTTTTCAGTGTGTGTGTGTTCTTAACACTGGTAGCTTTCAAGCAATTATTCCTCACATGTAAAACATTTATCTGATCTTGTTCCTCATAGTCTTGGCAAATGTCTTTTTTCCCCCCTTTTTAGATAATCCCGTGAGTTTTGGAAGGTGGATTGGGAGTTGGAGAATTGTACTTGGATTGTAGATTGACTTGACTGATTGGCCCTGTGGACATGAGGCTACACCACCATCTAGTGGAGATAATGGGTCAATACAGATTTAAACACTAAGTGAAAATCAGAAAATGGGATGTTTTCTTATCTCTACTTGACACCCATTGCAAACATATGTACGTTGTTTGGTGAATGTTTCTGTCTGAAGTTTACAATATTGTACATTAGTATTGCAGGTCAAGGTGGTAACTGTAAGATGCTAAATTGTGCTTGCATATATGAACAGTTTGGCTGGGCCCATCTGTTGGGGGCCCATCAGTTGTTCCCAACCTTGGGCCCCAAATAGGAATCTTGCTTATTTTGTTGTCAGGTTAGTTTGATTTTCAAGCCTCCGCAAAACCGTTTGAGAAAGTCTCATGGACATATTGAACTTGCGTCACATGAATGCATTGATTTGTTTTAAAGGGACACAAGCCAAATAGGAACAGCTTTTAATGACTTTAAAGGTTGACTATATGATATTTTGAACATTAATATAGTGGCAAAAACTATTTGCTATGTAAAGATAAAGTGGAGTCATGGCATCCTGAACGGAGAATGATGCAACACCGCCTCTGTGTTGTAATCTGAGCTTCTCCGTTTGTTTTTGTTTTGGTAGCCGGGCTGGCTGTTTATGTGTGCATCTCTGTCCTCCCTATGTCTGTTTTCATTGTGGCCGGGTAAAAATCATTCTCAGCAGAAAGTTTTCGACCCGGCTGCCATGTTGAAAAGGAGGACAGAGAGGAGGTCTCATGCACTAACTTGCACACATGGCCAGCCCGGCTACCAAAACAAAAACAAACAGATTTTACATTACAGCACACACAGAGGCAGTGTGACATCATTCTCTGTTCAGGATACCAGTACTCCACTATATCTTTACATTGCAAATACATTGCAAATTGATTTTTGCAGCTGTATTAATCTTCATAATATCCTACATTTAACCTTTAAGATATTCATTTTTTGTCAAAAACTACCCAACTCTAACCAGACTCTGCAATGTATTGGTTTTTGCATTGAACACATCATCCCTTGTTTTAAATGTATCTAGCATTGACTACTTGTTAAAGCGGTGTGTGTGTGTTTGTGTTTCATTTCCTGCCCCAAACTCTGGCACAATACAACAAACGGCAGCATTTAATTCTAGCATTGAATGTGAAAACGTACAAATAAAAGCAGTAGAACATAATAAGACAGGGAGGTAATGAACAGAAAATAAAAAAAAATAATAATAAAAAACTTTTTAACTATGAAATAAAAGTAGATCACTTCAGAATAAAAAACCATAAAGCTGCAAGTAGAGGAAAACCAGCACACACACATAAACACACAGCAGATAACCATCTTGCGCTCAGCAGTAGCTCAGCACATACACTCAAACACACACTCAAAACCACAAACATTTTCAGCAAAAAGACAGGATACAGCATGTGGCTGCAGAGGTTTGAAACAGTCGCTTCCTCCGCTTATATATTGACTGGGAAAGTCGCGTCATCATTTGCACCACTTATTTTTTTTAAAAATGCTGCCTTCATCCGAGGTTCTCTTTATAGAAACATGTGTGACATTTATTCCCATTATTCCTACGTTGGCATTAACTTGTCTGTCAGTTTGGAGAAAAGTTGAGTCATTAAACAACCCTGCAAAAATAGAGCACGAATAGCACAAAACTGGTCAGATGTGTGACCGAACAGCCGTCAACATTTTTCTTTTATTCATTAATTTACAACACAGATACAAAAGAAGAGATTACAAAGAACTGCATACAGACTCCTACAATGAAGACATTTCAAATGACATTCTTTTTGACAGCCTTTCCGAGTAGAAAGTAAATCACATTGGAACAAAAGGTTCCAGACTTCATGGGAAAACTTTTTTCAGCGTGGGAGCAGAGAACATGTGACATGTTGAAGGCTTTTCTTGGGATGCAGTACACTAAACTTCCTGGGACGATGTAAGTCTGACCATAATAGACATTATGAGATATGCCACTCCGAACAACTGCGCTGTGGAATTTTATTTGTAGCCCGCCAAAAAACCCCCAAAAAACTGTAATAATAAACCATAACCATAATGCCGAACAAATAGGTTAATTGCTTGACATTTTTGGAAATACACTTATTTGTTTTCATACCAAGTTTGATAAGAAAAACAATATCGCTCTCATGTATGTCTGTTAAATATGTCGCTGGAGTTGGTTAGCTTAGCTTAGCCTAAGACTGAAGCAGGAGGAAACAGCTAGCCCAGCACTCTCTGAACGAAATTAAATCCATGTAGTAGTAAGCTTGAACGCTCACTGGTCATACTTTCTGGTTGCATGGCAACAGCATGGTGACAAAAAGACCCGCTCCAGAGGTGGAAGAAGTATTCAGATCCTGTACTAAAGTAAGAGTACGTACACCTTGTTGAATAATTCAAGTAAAATTCTTACATTAAAATGTTAATTAAAGAGACAATCCACCCCAAAATCAAAAAATACATATGTTTCCTCGAGTTTTGGAGATATCAGCTGTAAAGATGTCTGCCTTCTCTCCAATATAATGGAACTAGATGGCACTTCACTTGTGGTGCTCAAAATGACAAAAAAAATACATTTGAAAAACTCAACAGCAATGTCTCTCTCCAGAAATCATGACCCGGTTACTCAAGATAATCCACAGACCTTGTTGTAACAGTTTCATGTAGGAACTATTTTCTTTCTACCAAACTACCCCGTATCACTGCGCAGAAGGAAACACACACATCTACTAATATCATCACTGTTTGTGCTGTTTTAACATGATCTTTTCCTGAACCTAACCGAGTAGTTTTATTGCCTCGACCTAACCAAACTACAACTGAAAACTCAAAACATTGCTTTAAATACCTGAAAATACTATCCATAAATAGCACTACAGGTAAGAGGAAAAATATGTATTTTTGATTTCGGAGTGAGCCGTCCCTTTAAGTAAAACTACAAGTATAATCCAAAGTTTTTAAAAAAGCTCAATAAACAAACATGTCCCTTTGAGTTATTATATATATACTATATATTATATCTCATAACTTAACTCTTCTTTCTCTTGAGTTGCGACTAATTATTTTCATCATGGATTTATCTGCCGGTTATTGATTAATCTATTGTTCGGTTTGTAAAAATGTAAGAAAAATCTGTAATTAGTAACTATAGTTGTCAAAAGAACAGTATTTAGTAGAATAGAAGTATAAAGCGTCATGAAATGGGACTACTCGTGTAAAGTACTAATACTTCAAATTTGTACTTAAGTACTGTGCTTGAGTAAATGTACTTGCACATAACCTCCCGTCGCACTGCAACTTGTTTTAACACTTAACAAACAACAAATCAGCTAACTGCGTCCCCGTTATCAGTCTCTCTGTTATGCTAAGCTAAGCTAACTAGCTTCATTTTCAGCGTCCATGCATGGGGGTGGCACCAATCCTCTAATCCAACCCCATCATCGAGAAAGTGAAGGAGGTTTTGCTTGGTGAAATAAAAATCTAAGTGTGTAAGTGTAGTTGTTCCTGAGCTTTTTGGCATCTCATGGTCTTCCTCAGCAGCTGAAATTGATTCACTATTTTCACTTCCCTTCCACACTGAATACAATCATATTAGAGCGAAGAAGTCAAGTGTCCATGAAAGCCCTTACAGAGATTCTGAAAGAGATGGTTCATATGTTGTTTGACATGTCATTTACTCGAGTGTATCATAAAAAGTACAAAAGATATAAAAAATAACCCTTTTAAAGGGCACTGTGAAATTTTTTTTTCTTTCTGAATATGAATATTAAACAAGGCTACCACGCTGGCCACCTTTTATTAACACAAAACAAGTAATTCAATTGGAATAATGAGATAATAGTTTGATATCATTCGCTTTGCTTTAGTGATGAGAAACCTCTTCAAAAGCTGTTACTTTGTTCAAATAGATTTTCATGATGATTAGCGCCACAGTATAGAGGGAGGGAAGTGTCTTCAATCCGCTTCCCTGAGTTTGGACAAATTCATCTTCTCTGATGAAGCAGAAACTTCGATACAGAGTGAGGGAGGAGAGAAGTCAACCTGCAAGCAGTAATGACGACAGCGAGAAGAGCGGGTGAACATGGGAAAACAGAGGAGTGATGTCACTGTCTGAGTGCAAGAACACTCACGTGGCGTTACGCTCTTGGCGTTTTGGGAGCGCTCTTCCTGGGCTGAGGAAGAGGAGGGGGCTGCTCGTCATTGTCATAATCCAGTCGGGGGCCCTGAAGGGAAGTGACAAAGTGTCGGATCAGATGCCACCTGCAAATAGTAGCTTACTTGACAGCTTCACAACGCAAAACTGCTCAACCAGGTGCAGTCATGTTGGACTTCTTGCTGTCTGACATGGGTACATGTCACCATGCAGCCCGATCTGAGCAGTTAAATGTGATGCGTAGAGGGGATCTCCTACCTGTGCAGCTCTTCTGGGGCTGGGCTGAGGGTGACCGTCAGGGTGCTCGGGGTCTCTGGGACTCTTCTGGCTGCGCTGCTGTTTGGAGCGATGCTGGCGAGGACCAGTGTGGCCGGCCGGCTGCTGCTGTTGGTGGTGGGGGCGATGATGATCGGGAGGGTGATTATGATGGTGGTGCTGATGTTGTGGGTTAGAGTTGGTCCACCCCAAACGAAGCTCCTCCTCGTCTGGTAAGAAAGAAAATAGGCATAAGATGATGCTGCTCGTTACCTTTATTATTTTCTAGGAGCGAGCTGTCGTAAACGTGGTCAACTGTAAATCTAAGTGTTGCCATTTTAATCATTATTGGATCTAAAAACAAACAAACAAAAAAACTCCCTTACCCTTCATCTGCATGCTCCTTTTCCGTCTGTTACGGACGCAGCAAACGACGACGACAACAATCAGCAGCAGAACAACACCTGATGAGGATAGATGATAATCATTTGTAAAAAGCATAATATGCTGTGAGGAGGGATACATTAAGTTAATGTGTTAGTGTCTGTGGAGCAAAAAAAACAAAACAAACATACCTCCTCCGCCACCCACAATAATCCAGGTATTAATCCCAAATACTGTTTCTGGGAAAACATTGCCTTAAGAAGGAAAGAGGAGGAGAGCAAACACATCGAATAAGTATTGATGCAATGCATTTCCTTGAACCCAACTGTGTGATTTCCACTGGGGTGTAGCACAAAACTCTGGGCCCCATACAAAAGCAGTGTACGTGGGCCTTCTTCCTCTCTTGATCCATGTGTCTCACGCATCTTTAAAAATTTTTTTACAAATAATTGGGCAAACAGTTGTACACATGGATCTGTAGTGGTTATTAGGGTAGTCACTAATGAACTGTTCATACCACATTTAAACAAGTAATAAT
>JBBPCS010024674.1:0-24097 GCA_037974645.1 Hollardia meadi
AAATCCATTGTGGCGGTGTACAGAGGCAAAATTACAAAAATCGTGTCACTGTCCAAATACTTATGGACCTAACTGTATATTGCAAATATGGAATAAGGTTTCAGTTCACTAGTTGACTGGGTTGAAGTCTTAGTAAAAATAATTTTCTCTCTGAGTCTACCAATAGCCTGCACATCAATTTTCATCCTGGTCGAACTGTCGGAAAGATTTCAGACATGATTAATTAATTAATTAATAATTAATTAATTTTATTAGCTTAAATAAATTTTTAAAGGATATGAACTACAAGAAAGGAGAGACAAAGAGTAGCATGGTCTGGGACACTGGGTGAGGAAACTGGTATGTAGATTAAAAAGCAAAAGCTGTAGATTTAATCCCTATATAGCCGGGGAGAGAGAGAGTTTATCTAAAATATGAATCTAACATTACAGGACACTTGACAAAGTGGAAATTGTTAAATGGTTGTGACATCCATTAAGAGTCCAACATATCCAATTAAAAAAGATAAAATGATAAAATGTTGCCGAGCCTCCACACAAAGAGTCTACAGCCATGCTAACAGCTCTGTGAGGTTGCTCATAGGTACAGTGGTGCTTTAAGCTAAATGCTAACATGCTCACAATGTCGATGTTAACATGCAAATCACGTAAAATGTTGATAATGGTCACCAACTTAGTTTAACATGTTAGCATGCTAACGTGCTAATTACTGATGAGAATGTCATTCGTTTTTGACCTGATGATGCGTGAGAAACAAGGTCAGGGGATCAACAAACTTATTGCAAGCCACCCTATAGAGAGCATGAATGTCTGTCAGCATGATCTGGTCTGACACCGTCCCACAGTTGTCGAGACATTTCAATCTAAATCAAAAATATTAACTAGCTGGTGGCATCCAATGAAAAGTTCCAAGATCACCAAACTGAGCAGTATTCGTCCTCTGGGGACTGTGGATATCTAACAGCCTAGTTGTTGAGATATTCCGATCAGGACCAAAGTGGTGAACCAAGAAGCCAATACTGCCATCCCTTAAAAGGCTTTGAAGAATTTGAGAAAATGAAAATCCCTTCTAGATTACTTGATAAGCCCCATGAACACCTCATAAAAGTTTGGATTCTACGTTGTACTTCTGAACAGCATACACTCCTTGGTGTTTATAGGCCATTGACACCTGCAAAGACACCACAAACACACGGGAAAGCTGTGAAGTCAGCGGGAATGGTTTCCCTTCACAGCCGCACTCTCACTTGAACACATGGTGACATTACTCAGCACAGCAACAGCAGTCACAGAGCAGCTGGTGGAGCGGATGGCAACAAAGGGAAAGAAAGAAAAGCAATCTGCCTCTAAGTGTTGTAATACACCAGCCTGAACTGCCTGGTGTAGCACCATACACATTAATGCAGCAGTAATATTAATTCATAGCCATCAAATATAATAAACACTGACACTGACATTTTCCTTCTTGGTACTTTGATACTTTTGGAGTATTTTCACAGTGTGGTATTAGTACTTTTTTACTGAAGTAAAGGATCTAAATACTTCTTCCAACTTGGGTGTGTCACAATTAACATGCAGGGATAAACAGAACATAGTTGTTAACAGACGACTGTGCAAAACAGATCTGCCCTCACTTGTGAAACAAGACAGATTGTGGCGTCATGAGTGACTAGCACAATGTCTGATGTGGACCTTTAGTCAGAGAAGATTAGATGGTGTCAGTGCAGACGAGTGATTCACAGTGGAAACTACCAAAACAGGGATCCATAATGCTGAGAGCTGATGCAAACCATGTATCATATTAAAACATTATTCTAAAGAGGATGAAAACTGCATCAAGCACAGACAAGTACTGCTTGTTCTGACACAGCAGCCTGTCTGCTGTCCTGACAGCTGATGGGGTCAGGGTGTGGTTTTGGCAGGGTGCAGGGGGGGTTGAGCTGATACGCTGCAGATAGCTGGGGAGTTCCATGAATAAGTGTTTGCACACCAGGTGTTTCCAAGAAAAACAAGGACCAAAGACAACTGTTATATTGGGACCTTGTTCTGAACAAAAAATGAAGGCTGTATGAGGCAACTGGCTGAAAATGAAAGTTTATATTTGTTCATGAAATCACAGGCTTAACACAGATACTGCAAATCTGTGAGCGAGACAAAAATGACAGGAACAAGAGTTGTTTTCTTTTCAGCAACAGGTGACACACTATCGAGGTGCATGGGCCAAAGTTTCTATGACAATGTAACTGATGTCACTGGCGACAGACAAGATGAAAAAATTAATATTTGTGCCGTCAAATCATTAACCAGACTATTGTTTATGACATGAGGGTGTACGGTGCATCATTTTAGCAATTAAACTGAATGGGAGCAAACTGCATTATTCATTGTCCTGTCCTGGAAAAAATCCTTTTGAACTTTAACCAAAACAAGCAGCCTCACTGCATCATGCGTCATACTGTGGAGGACTTTTGTTTTGTTTGAAGGAGGTAGATATATATGTAGGTCTATCTGTACCTTACAATATGTGAGGTTTTAACAGCTTCTGATTAAAAAAAGTCATTGAGTTAGTTAAAGGGCCTTATCACTGTTTTGTTTTTTTTGGCGTAAGGACATTATCAAAAATTTATATGGACTTTTTTTTTTTCATTTGCATTTTTAGGCTATTCTTGTGAGCTAATCTGCACTTAAATTAAATTTCACACAACAATAATGTAGCTTTGACAAAAAAAAAATGAATGCAGACTTGACGTTGACTGTGTTGCATTAATTACACATCTCAACCAAGTTTGAAGAGTTTGCTGATGGATGAATGGAGAGCAATGGCCGCCTGGAATATAGTTGGAAAAATACACCCACATTTTATTACGCAACAGAAGGATCTGCTAAATGATGTGAAGTATAAGTGATTTGCAAATCGGTGAAAACATGCATAATCTCTCTTTTAAAATAATCCTTAAACTCACTTCACTGTCAACCACAAAACACTATGAATCTGCTTAAAAAGTCACAATTAATCGCTCCATTTCGACACCAAATGATCAAATGACAACGTATTTTCAAAACTAAGTATCCGTTATTTGACTCAGGAAACTATTCGGCTCATCAGAGGGTTACCAGCCTGGTACATTCCCCAACCTACCTGATGTTTGGATCCTGTTCCGGACATCCCGCAGATCTCTGCGCTCCCCCTGTCCCTCCTCTTCACGCCGGGCTTCAGCCATCGAGATTGAAAAAACAATGAGGAAATAAAAACAACATATACCAAAGGGTGCTTTATTAGAAATGTGGTTACTTCATCTGTCTAAGCGGTCGATAAAACATGTGTTCCCGTCCTGCCCACTGAAGTTTTGTCCTGCCCACAGCAGCTCGCTCTCTCTCTCTCTCTCTCTCTCTCTCTCTCTCTCTCTCTCTCTCTCTCTCTCTCTCTCTCTCTCTCTCTCTCTCTCCCTCTCTCTGCCCTACAGTGGATGGAGGTGGTGCCACTCACTGTCAGGACCCCAACAGGCAACACAGCCCAGCTTCTGTGTGGGAATGTACACAGTCAGAGCAGGATTATCCCATTAGGGATATCGTCAAAACTTCAAGTGAAAGAAAATATTCATTTGTTGAAGTGTCTTGTGGTGCAAATGCAGCTATTTTTGGTGCATTTGTCTGCTCAGATCAACCTCTCAAAAACCAAGAAAGAACAGAATTTTAGAAATGCTGAGGTTAAAAGTCCAAGTCCCCTTAGCAGCCCCCCCCCTCCTTAAAATAGTTGACATTTACATTTTGGTTTTTCAGTGTTCAAGTGTTCAATTATACACAGCCAGGAATACAAGTCTCATACAGTGGTTTGTTGACCTGAAAGTGTTTAAATTTTACATTTAGCATATATTAAATGTGAACATACTGGAATTACAATTACCCACCATGTTTTATTTATTTATTTTTATGTTTTATTTTATCTTATTTACCCTTACCATGAATATTCCCAATGAGATTTAAAATGTCTTTTACAAGGTCTCACCTCAAAGAACAAGCAACAGACCTAAAACAAAACAAAACATATATGACACAAGCAAACAGCAAATCTACCAGTGTTCAGAGGCAGGACATGCATTCAGTGGTTGAACAGTAGCCTACTTGATCCTATAGTTTTTGAATCTTCCATGCTTATCAGATAATCTAGTTTTGTGAGTTCAGTGATTCTGTAGGTGGCACCATGATGAGACCAAAAACAGTGTGGGTTTGAGTAATGACACATAATTTGTTCACATACATTAATCGAAGGTTGCAGCTGGTGAGTTTACGGAGACAGTATAGGGAACATGAATAAGGAGGAAATTAATGTTTTATTGCCTCATAAAGAAAATGTAACCAATATTCCATTCTCTTTTAAATTCTTGAATAGCTAATATCACCACAGTGAAGTACAATTTTGGGGTGCTCTCCATTTTATACTAATCTTACTCCACTCCATGTCAGAGAGAAATATTGTACTTTTTGCTCCACTCATTTATTTGATAACTTTAGGTACTAGTTGCTTAGCAGATTCAGATTAATACAAAATATAATCAACTCAAATCTTATGATGTAGTATTATAGATGACTATGAACTACCCAGTAATGAGTTCAAGTTAGCCCCACCTTTAATTAAAATGATACTTACATATAATGCATCACCATTTATAAGCAAGTTCTAATATACTACATTATTCTGCATAGTGAGAACTTTTACTTTAAGTACATTTTGATGCTAATACTTTTGTACATTGTTGATATCGTTCATTAAACCTAAGTAAAAGATCTAAGTACTTCTTCCATCACTTAATAATTACATCCTCTGCCTGGAGACACAACTGTGGGGAATAATTGCATTTCAACCGCTCTTCCACTACATGTCGCTGCAGACCTGTTCATCTCTCCCGCCTGGTTAAACAAACTTTAAGGCAAAATGAAAGTATCCGTCATTTAAATCAGGGCCAAGGTTTCCAGTTGAGTAATAACCACCACGTAATCTTAGGTCATTTGTACACATTCTGATTATTTTTACTAATCTTCATCTTCATGCTCAAGCTGCTCAGTTGACCTCCTGGATCCACATTATTCACATATGTTATAACCTACATGTATCACAACTTTTGTCATTGTAATCTGTATATTTTGTGATTTTGACAGTTTTGTACACATATGTGCTGTCAGTCCTGGGAGAGGATCCCTCCTCTGTGGCTCCTCCTGTAGTTCCATTTTTTTTAACCCTGTGTTGTACACTACACAGATTATAAAGTCCACTGAGGCATTGTGATGTGCAGAAATACAGAACTGACTTGATACATTTGACTGTTAACTGTTTAAATTGTGACTGTAAATAAACGTACCTTTCAATCAGCCATAAATGCAGATTCTGCCTTTTTTCCATAACTCAGTCAAACAGTCAAATTTCATGCTGGAGGTCACAATGATCACGATCCCACTGGAACTACTGAATCCTACAGTATGAAGGCTTTATACAGAACCAATAAAATGTAGAAGTGATTTAATGTGGGAAAAATATACAACATGAACAAAATAAACTTTGGAGGAAAGCCTCAATTTCTGGATCAACTGAGAATAAGAGATGTTTGTATCACATGTTATCAAAACACTGATTTGTTCAGAAATTATGTCTTGTATTTTTTATTTTTTAAGAAAACTGAGACCTAATTTGTCATGCAGCTCTTATTCACCATGTCCTTGTATCTCACTTTTTTGTCCACCAGGTGACGACATACGGCTCCTATATCTGATCTTTTGTCTCTTTTGCCTTGATATAAGTAACCAATGTAGGTTTTTTTTAACTGCCCAAAATCATTATAAGTCATTCATCATAAATAAGATTCTCATCCAAATGACGGTTTTGGGAAAGTAGCTGAAAATATTGTTTCCATTGAGAGGAGTGGTGCTTCTGAAGACCAAACAAGCCAAGATGTTCACATCTGAGAACATTCACCATCCCAAACTTTTAACCTGACGTCTGTTTTAACACAAATATCCAATAATTATAGCCATGTATAGAGGCCCCATAGGCTCATTTTCTCATGCGGAAACTCCGAAGTAGGCCTATAGAAAATAACAAACACTCAGATGGATGGGGCCTGCTGTAGTTCAGTGGGAGGAGCGTCCAAATGAGGATTAGTGCGGTTTCACCTTCTGCATGCGCGCTCGGCGGACCAGGTTAAGTAGCTTGGTTACACGTACAATAATACCTCCGCGTACTGTTACGAAAGGAGGAAAAGATGGAGCTGTGACCAGGAGCGACTCGGTTGTTTTATTCCTGAGAGGACGTACTGAGTGTGTGTTTGTGGTTAAACCTGCTGATCGACGCCTGCTGAAACTGCTGTGCGCTCTTTCCGTCCAACCGGAGGATCCGTCCGACGGTAAGAAAAAAAAAGGAAGAAAACTCCAAACAACACTTGGTCTTGTTTACAGCTGAATCGCATACTGTGTGTGTGTTAGAGTTTACCGTGACAAAAACATTTCTGGTGTTGTTGGACCATGTGTGCACGCGCGTTATGCTTTCTGTGACAGTTGCGGAGTCTGTGATTGACATGTGCTGGGTTTACTGGGGGACTCCCAGATAAATGACTATGCGGCGGCTAGTTTTCCACCCTTGTAAAGTTAAGGAACGAACAACTAAACTGCATAATGACTCTCCTGCTGTGTTTCCACTTTGTGTCCTCACCTTAGAGGCAAAGTAGACCCACCCTGTTGTAGTTCGCAATTTTGTAACCTCAGCCAATAAAGCAGTCTCTGTTTAATAACACGTTTTCAAATGTTTGTGGTTGCATAATCTTGCAGTAACTTGCAGTGCTTACATTCGACATATCCACATGCTGCTGTTGATAGCTGCTGACTAAGTGATTTTACAGCCTCATACAGGAGAAGTCTGAGGTGCAGCCTACCTGTTCCTGATTCACCTTCCAGCCCCCCACCCCTCCTTTGTCATCATCATGAGCTTTGAAGTCAGATATCTATTGTGAGGGAGACGGGATGCAGGTGGGTGTTGGGTTACCAGCAAACAAACATCATTAATGTTTCATGGCTGGCCATCTTGTATGAGAGTCATTCCTTTACAGGTGTTCTCCTCCACCTGCTAAATCAGTGTTGTTCTCAATCACCCGATGGAAGCTGAGCTCTGGAGATGAGTTTTTGGGGAGAAAAACGGTCAAACACGTTTCTCTCGCTCTCTGTAGAGAAATGGGTCCTCTGATTTATTGCTCAGCTGCAGGGAGGTTATTTTTGCACCCCGTGTTTGTAAGAGAAGCTGGATATTTGAAAAAGCTTGTCAACAAGCTAAAAAAAGAGGAGATTTTTAGGGCTACAACCATCAAGAATTTTCATTATTGACCAATCAGCTGAGTTTCTCAATTAAGCAGTTAATTGTTTTGTCTATAAAATGGCAGAAAGTAATGAAAAATGCAGATCACAATTCCCTAGAGCCCAAGGTGACCACTTGCAAGTACTTTTTGTCCAGCGAACAACCGAAAACAATCTTAAACATAATGTCATGTGAGACATAGAAAAAGCACAAAATCCTCACATTTGAGAAGCTGGAACCAGAGAATTTATGGAGAATTAATTTTTTTTTGCATTAAAAAAGATTCAAAATGATCAACTGCTTATCAAAATAGTTACATTTTATCGCAACTGACTAAACAAACAATTGTTTCAACTCTACAAATGAGTTTTTAATAACGAGACATTAAACAGTTTGAATTTTTTTCTTGAACTGTTGAACCTAAGTGAACACGCCAGAATAAAGCGATTATTATATTCTTATTAAAAGTTAAATCATTGTGCATGAATGCACAACCAAACCTATGATGACCAAATGGATGGAGCCAACACTGTTTTTTGACCCCTAGAAATAAAAGATTGACAAATTATTCTTAGCACAAGATCCACGTACAGGAAAGTTTGGACAGAAGTTTGCTTATGTGATAACAATTCATGTTTTTTGTTGAATCATCTCCTTTTTTTTGTCAAACTGTTCTTTTTTATGAGAACAAGTGTCCCCCACAAACGTCTGCATGTCATCATCCAATGTGGCTGCTGCGGTTTCTGAGCTGGTCTTAAAAATGTTCTCCAGGAAGCTCTTTAAAGCCCACAGTGGCTCTTTTCTGCACTCTGACGTTGAGCTGGTCTGGTCTCAGGGGAAGGTTTGTAAATAGGGTTTCTCAGTAGAATCAAAGGTGATTGTCATGATAAAGGAGGGGTTTTCATGATTATAGGGAAGTAGTTTAGTGTGATTATGTCATATATTCAGTTTTATAGAGAAGTCTAATACTGACTAATTTTTGTTCCATCTGATCTCTGTAGTTTATAATTGGTGACATGCTGTGGTTCTCTGCCTCGTTATCAGATCCACTCCTAGAGTCTACCGCAAAAATGTAATCTTAACAAAATTTTCTTACTTTTCATAACAGTATTCAAGTAGGTTGAATATAAAAAGTGGCCTGCAGCAAGAATGCAAGTGCAGTTTATACTTTATGATGCAAATGTTTGGAACAGCTTATGAGGAATGAGAGGAATGTGAATCAGTCAGCTGTATGATTACTTGTGATTATCTTCAGAGGGGACTTGAGTCTTGTTTGGTTAACATCAGGTCTCAGACCTGCAACCAAGACATTCACACACAGAATCTCTGTGAGTCTCCATCGCAGCACCCTAGCCAGAATGTGAATAACGGTCATACTAATGTGATTACATGTAAAGGTTCAAGTCACAAGTTCCAAGTTTCACAAGATCAGAATCAGATTTGCTTCACCTTGCTTGTTGCTGCCTGTACTGAACACAATGTTAGAGATTGTTCGAGTTTTAAAATGAACGCAATTTAAGTAATAGAATGTTAACTAGTACTTATTTGTAATTATTGCAAAAATGTTGGCAAAGGAACCATTTTTTTGGTAAGTTAGTCAAATACAGGATAAGTTTGGTACATTTGTTGAACAGGTGTGTAGTCAACGTACCAGCAGGTGTGTGTATGTGTCTGTGTGTTTCCCACCACAGATGGAGCCAGCTCAGCTTTGTCCCGTGTTTGGGATTAGCCCCGCCTTCCCCACTTGTGTCCCCATACTGACCCTGAGACAGACAACATGAAAGCTTTGGGGCAATGGTGACTAGCAGTAGTTCAACAGTTTGGGAAATTCACTTCTATTCCGAGGGTAGAGAAGGGTGATGCCACACCCAGGCTGAGAGTTGATTAGCCTAGCTTAGCATAAAGTGGATGCATGGAGAAACGGTTAGATTGACTCTCATCAAGGTTCAAAAATATTCCTACCAACACTTCCAAAGCAAAGTAAAACATTATTTAATCCAAACATGGAAAAAAGATAATTTGTGGTTTTCGGGAGAGATACGTGCTATAACCACAGCCACAGTAACTTCCTAGAGGCTAGTCATCATTGAGGCCACTTTTTTACATTTTTACCTCTGCCAAGGAGGTTATTTCAGTGTGTCTGTCTGTTTGTCCTTCAACAGGATTACACAAAAACTACTGAACATATTTTCCTGAAACTTGGCGGAAGGGTGGGGCATGGGCAGAGGAAGAACCCATTAATTTTTGGAGCGAATCCGGATAAAGGGGTGGATCCAGGAATTTTTTTTCCACTTTTTTTTTTAATAACATTGCGAGATGGGACGATTTTGCGGATTTTCCTCAATTTCTCAGAAACTAATACATAGACCTTCATGAAAAAAATCAGGTATGTGCATTGGGCAGACCTTGTTGTTTATGTAATTAAACAAATTAGATGTGTGTTAATGGGAAAGCTTTTGGGGTGTTGACAGGCATAAGCTAGCTGTTCTCCCCATTCTTATTAGCATATGCTAGTTTAGGCTAAAGACATTCCAACCTAAGCTACGAATACGAAACATACAGACATCAGAGTGTTCTGCTAATGACATCAACTAAATAATGATGGGACATTTAAGTATAAATATGAGTACTTTAGTATATATAAAAAAAAAAAAATCAGGTTGGGGATTCATTGTATCATCTGTAGCATCTGTGATACTGGTCCATTTGTTGGCTAACCTGTTTAGTACAAAGGATTACCGTCTTACCCCTGACTATCCTCTGCGTGGTCTACTAAATCAGGTTGGACCACTTCTGTTTAAGAATGAAGTGAAATGAAGGTAGAAGTTATGTTTACAGAGCCTGCAGTTTGTCCTCTGTCACAGGGAAGTTAGTCACGGACATTAAGTGAAACCTTATTGTGCATGAGCTGTAAGAGATCAGTGTTAAAGAGCTAACATACATTAGTTTGCATATCTTTTGCATCATATACTGTATACAGGAGAAGTGTGCAGCCACTTGAAGGCTAAAGTAAACATTTTTCTTTCCTTAAATGAACTTGCTATAAAGTCAATTAAAGTTGTCTTAAAATGGAGAAAAACCGGTTCACATACCAAAGCAAATATTTGACACACATGGGCCTGACTGGCATTTTGATATGCACTGTATTCCCTTTCAAAACAAGCTCCAGCTTTTGAGTTATCTGTGTATCACAGCTTTTAAAATGACTCAATTTCATATCAAAAAGCATCTTTTAATCCAGTTGGCTAATTACGTGAGAGCAGTGCTGCAGCTTGCTCTCATCTCTCTCTGATAAGTATCTCTGAACTTCACAGACGTATCTTCTGTCTTCCTGCTTACATTCCACATGCAAACATGTTTTTTTTTTTATCGGCATGTGAGACGTGATGCAAACGAGCTAGAGAGGAAGTGGCAGGAGCAGAGATAGGATATACTCACACTAAACACATTCTTATCACTGACAGAAGCCTATTGTAGTGTGGGGATAGGCTGAAGCCTCATACCAACATGAAAGTAGGAATGATGTCACCAGCCCACATTGTGCACATACAATGTGGTAATTAAGCCTGTGAGGGTCAGAAGAAAACATAGTGAGAAATGTGTAGTTGCCTATGGCTTAAAATGTCAATGAAGCGATCCTCCTCAGTAACATTTGGGTCATAATAATGATGGCGGGTTATAATATATGAAGAGAATTACACACATACACATTTTGGGTTTTTAAGACTGATTCTGGTATTTTTAGCTTCTTTGATGGTTCGAAAACATTTTAGTTTCAGTCACATAAACCAATCATTCCCATGGCTTTGGTAGCTAGTGATCTGATATTTATAAAACCAAATGTCCTCCAGGTTGATGTTCTTGTACATAGCAATGACTGATCAATGGTTGCTATGAATACGGCTTGACAAGTGCAGAGAAATATGATTTTATACAATGACGTATGTCATGATGTATGTATATTGGTGATGTATCCTTGTTTGTTTTATTCTCCATCTGGGGTTTTTATTTTTGTTCTTATTGTTTATTTGCTTTTTTTTATGGTTGCTCAGGTCCATATTGTGCATTGTTACATTGTGGTGATGGAAAACTAAGAAAATGGAAATATAATCTGTTTAAAAAAAACAAACAAAACAAAATGTCATGGTCTTGCGGGGCTGCTACTTTCAGTAACAGGCCAATCTGTAGAGGTACCAGTAGATGACGCACCTATTGGGACAAGATACCTTTTATTATTAGAGGATTTTGTTGGCCTGCACACATGACAACATGCCATACAGTATCTACAGTTGTGATTACCCTAGATGTTGTTTGTAAGAGGTGCTTTCTGGTCCACTACATCACTGCCGATAGTAGGTGTAAAAATTTGATTTTTGGGATTTAAATATTTAGGGAAAAAGAAACTGAGTAATATGGTAGGGGAAGGAATCAGTAAACTGAGCTATCAATCTGGTAGTCTGCACTCTGAGGGTTTTCCCTTGCTGGAAATTACTACAAACCTAGCAGGCTCTCAATCATCCATGACCTGCTGAGCTTTTAGACGTAAACAACTGTCTATATTTCTAGATGAAATGGCAGTGCCTATTGGGTGATGAAGGCCATCTGCTTTCAGCACTGCTCTGACTAAAAGTAAAACCTCACATATCCCCTTGCATGGCTTCAGACTCTTTGTCTTGTTCGACTAAATTTGACTTTTTAGGCAAAAAACTAAGTAAATATAGTTAAAATTAAAGGAAGTCAGTATTTTTATGAGAATTATGCCCTTTTAGAAAGACCCTGTCAGAAAAAATGTGCTTTGAGTTATCGCTTGCGGTCCTTTACAATGTTATCCAAGGTTACATCTTACTCCGTGGGTGGTGAAGAAAAGTCAATAGACCCATAATGAACATGACAGCAGGTACAGACACAGGTTGCCAGTATCAGTGGCAGAAAGCAGGATACAGTCTCATCTGTCCTTTTCTAAAATAAAAAGCCTTTCTAAGTCTTGTCTCCACTGTTGGCTGAACTCTCTTTCAAGAGACCTTTAGCATGTAAAGTTGGCCACATGTCTTGGATCTTAACAATGGAGCATAAGGACTCCTGTATCCTCCTGTTGTCCTCTTTAAGTTGTTATCTAGCTTATAGAGCTCAGTTTTTGGAACAGTGTATTTTTTCCTTTTGGGTGTTTGCTACTGCTGTCTTTATTGTTTGAACATGGTAATGAATCTATTCTCGTGATCACTGAGCGATATGTTAGGAACACCTGAAACCAGTTTGAGATGAATACAACAGCCAACACCCTGTTAGCCTTGTGCAGGTGGACACAGACCTGCAGGGTAGATCTGCTTACATAATCACAGTCTTATCTCATAAACTAGTCATAGTCAGCAGTGTTGTGTTGTTCAGAAACAACATATGACAGGCGTTAAATGGATACTTCATATGGAAAATGATAATTTATGTATGATACAGTGAAGTTCAATTGAGACTTATTTTAGCAAAGCAAAATAATTTTTTATCATGAAATTATCTTTTTTTCTTCCATTTTCTTTTTCTTTCCATTTTCCACTTTTTCAGAGTAGGTCCCTTGTTGGGAAACTTTTTTTTTTTTTAAACTATTGTTGCTTACAAAGGAAAATTATGTCCTCCAATTAAGGTGAATTAGAATTTTTCAGAAAACTAGAGGATTAGGTGTTCCTTCATTGATTGAGAAAATTCTCTTACTACTTTTACAAAATTAATCATTCAAATTCTTTTATGTTACATAACATTACAGTTTAAGTTACCATATATTATTTTCATTTAAAATAGTAAATGTAACTGTTGTAATTTTTATTCTCCTGTTTTATTGTCTTTTAGCAAATTTTTTAATCTTCCCTTTTCGTTTTACTCCTTTAAAACTTTATGTCTGTACTTGTTTTTCTTTCTTACTGCCTTTAATATTTTATGCAAAGCACTTTAAATTACCTTGTTGTTAAAAGGTGCTGTAAAAATAAATGTGCCTCGCCCTAAAGAAATCGCTAAAAAAAAAGTTTTTAGGCCTAATGTGTGGGTATAATAAGACTTTTTTTAAAATGTATGTAAAGTAATGTAATGTAAGCCATAGTAAGAAAAGCAATATTCACATATGTTGTGATATATCATATTGTATAATGTTTTGAAAATTGAAAAATCAGGAGTATTAAATATTTGTTGAAGCTTCAGTTAATGTGGACGTAGTTACAATGTTTCTGTTATTGAATCAGTTAACTACTTTTGTACCAAGCCATGGATGTCAGTGGAGCAAGACTGAAAGAGAATAAATCTTAACCTGTAACATTTTGTTTTCCATCATAAACCTTTAGTGGAAAACGCTGTAAACACAAGCTCTTTTTAAGTTTGTACAGCAAACTTGTTAGGAAACAGTTTCTTATTTAGACATTAGTGTGTATTGGGAGTTCTGTTTATCGACAGCTGAGAAACGTAAATCCAATTTTCTCCACCAAATCCTGGTAAAAATATTTGGCTCTTTAGCTGTTCACTATATTCAGCTAGCCGCTAACTTTGCCTGTGTGCCATTTGGCATATGGTAGGTAGTTGTTTTGAAACCTTTGTAGCTGAAAACAGCTGACCACTGTGGCTGAAAGCAGCACTGATGGGAGCCATGAAAGTAGAGTAAACAGCAGAGATAAACCAAAACAATGAACTGAATCTGTGGATTCTTTACTACAATCTACCACTTTTACAAATGAGACGTCTTGTAGCATTAGGTTATGTCACTGATTTGGATATTTTTTACAGCCTTTTTAACGTAGATTTACTATTGTCAAAAATTAGTGAGACATTAATTAAAAGTGTGTACTAATTATTAATAATAAATGGTTCTGAGTTCAATCTAAATCCATCTCCCCTGAAGGTAAATGATCCAACATGGTGGTCACTGCCCCGCTGGCTGAAGGGAATAATGGAAACATAGATAAGAAAATGAATGGCTTTTTTCTTTCCTGCTGTCTTGTTGATTGGATGAGGATGGTGAAGACTATAAATAGTCCGACCAGCCGCTATCTGGCCCTTCAGTGGCTTCACCTGTAGCCTTAAATATTTCAACAGCTGCTATCACTTTAATGGGCCTGTCTGTCACTGGGTTGCCGTTGCTGCAGTACCTGGCTGTAAATTTCACCTTCAGCAGAGAGGAACAGTCCGTAAGGCTCGCTCAGGGGAAATGAAGTTGTAGCACAGAGTCTAGTCTCTAACACACAAAATGATTCACTTTATACAAAAGGCAAGTTTAGAAAATGTATAATGTAATTAAATGTGTTTTTTTTCAATGTTTAAAACTCCTGTTTAGCAAGAAAGATGATCTTCATTCTGGGTAAAGGGTGTGTCTTGCCTCTAAGCTATTTGTCTAAACCAAGCCCGTGTGCATGAAAACCTGTGGGATGGCAGAAAGCTGACAAACCAGAAAACCAGATCAGAAAAAAAAGACAAAACTCCCAGAGGCTCTTCTCTTCTCTTCCTTCTCTTTCATGTTTACCCTGTTTTTGCTCCTTTCAGCCTCTGGCTTTATCTGTTTTTTTTATGTATCTGAAGCAACTTGAAGCCACAAAACACTGAGGTGTAACACAATAGCCAAGCTCATGTTCTCACTCTGCCATCATGTTTGCCTTGGGAATGAGGAGAAGAAGAACCTGTTGCTCTTCATGCAACACTACTTGTAAATCAGCCTGTTGGCTATACATTGAAATCCCTGTCTACCATTTAGCCCTAAGGTTTATAACTGGTGACCCCTACAGCACCCATCACTGCCATCTTTACCAAAAGGTCTGCTGGTCATATCTGGCTGTGAGGCGGGACTAGCATTGGTTTCATCTGTAAAGCTTAAATACAGATGCTTTTCATCCCTTTTTGATTTTGATCTTGCATAATCTCTTAATTCCATTAATCAGAAATTAATTAGGAAAATGACATTCTCTTACAGTGTACCTTATGCATTGAATAATCTGCAAAAGGCCTTAAACTTTAGCCCCTTTTACACAGCCCATTCAATGCGGGCCTGTTACGCCTCTGATGCTCCTCACCGCCTGTGTAAAAGTCACGGAGGCGTAATGGGGGGTCAAAGTTGTTCCACCTCTGAGACGGCAGTGGAGGTAGTAACAGCGGGAAATCAACGTCTGTGTAAACGAGTGAGCCGGCCTGGCGGAACGGGCTGTGACGTTTTGTCAACATGATTTGTGTGCGACCCTCAACCGGGAGATTTAAAAGCAGCTAGCAGCAGTTAGCAGCTAACTCAAAGAAGAAGAAAAACAACCGTTTATGTTTACAAATTGTGGAGACAACGCGAGGTTCAGGAGCTACTTACCCTCTGAGCAGAGGATGAGATCATCCGCCACATAACAGGGATGGTAAATTATTGTTATTGTCATGTTATTCCATTGTTTACAAAGCGCTGCTCAGCGTGCATGTAAAACTTCACACTAGACTCTGACGCTCCTGTGAGTCATCATGCCTCTATTAATTGCGGAACGCCAGCTTGCTATCTAAATCACGCGTTTTTCAGTGTAAATAAACAAAGAAGTCACAGAGGAGGATCTTAATTGTGCCGATATTGCGCAATTTCTGTGTAAAAAGGGCTTTTGACTCTCTGCAGTCACTATACAACTGTTCAAAGGCTTGTTTTAATTTATTGTGAATGCTTTTAACTATACTGTAACTGACAGTACCTCCTCAATGGTTAAAATAAAGGTATAATAATAATAATAATAATAATAATAATAATAATAATAATAATAATAATAATAAAACAAAAAAGCTTTTGAACAATGGTGCTTTGTGTCTGGTTGTTTAGTTTTAAAAGACAAGGGAACTGAATTTGGCTTTATTACAGCTTTTGGTTTATTGTTATTTAATTTTCCTAAATTAGGCATCCATATTATCCATATATATTTTAACGCGGGCATTACTTTTCAGTCTGCATGACTGCCAATTAACCAAGACTCATAGGAAAACATTTGTCATATAATTTTGTTTACCCAATTTATATCATTGAGTGCAGACTAAATATTGGATGCGCGTCTCAGTATAACATACAGCACCAGAAACTACAGCATTCAGAATAAGCATAACGTTAAATCAACTCCTCTCTAAAACAGTTCCAACAAAAACTTAACTTTATGATGAAAGGATTAGTATTAGACTGCTACTGGTATATTATGCAGTATAGCTAATGGTATAACATTAAGAATAACTTGCAGCTTAGTTTTTAACTGTTGGTGCAACTGAATAATTGGCTTGTAAGGTCTACAATCATGGCCCAACATCAAAGAATAAATGAAAGCATGAAATCAAGTCAAAAGAAGAAGAGGGAAAGATTTGATTTGTAATGATTTTGCTTTACGCCAGCCAGTCAATGTGAAGCACAACAGAGTGAGCAAATTCCCCAAGATATTGCTTGTGACATTTGGACGGTAGGTAGAAATAAATCCATAGTCTCTCTCTTGGAATGATATGTATTAGAATTTGCATTGTGTTTTTCTCAAAGACGTGACTTTGTGACGTGTAATGTAGCAAAGGAATGGAGGCTGTAGCTGAGGGAAATCCTGGTCTGGATTTGTCTGCTCTGTTCATTGTGTCTCTGACTGTGGAGAAGTGGAAGCAACAAATATGTGTAATTATCAAATTGCCATAATTGTATAATTGGCTTTGTGTAGCAATGAGACTGCTATGCCGGAGGTTGGAGACTGTAAACAGACAAATATACTGTACACACACAACACTGCATTTGCATGTAAATGTTCAGCTCTCAAGAAAGTGTCTCAGAACCAGCTCACAGATCCACACACACACACACACACAAAGGATGTATTTTTAACAACCTATATTTTGGCATGTGCTCTGCTTGTCACATTTCCGGCTCTCCTGTATTTCAGGTTATTTTGAGCAAGTAGAACAGTGTCATCTGCGGGCTCTCCTTCTGTGTCACAACATGACAGCAGGTACTGTAAATGAGAGCACGATGTAGGTCATGACTTTCATTAATCTGCCTTTATTAGATTAGCTGAAAAAGCTAATTTATTCTGTTATTCTGCAATCACAAGAGGCGCTCTTTGTTGTCCTGGACGCAACATTGCATAAGTCGGACCCTCAATTGATTGTTTAGAGTATTATAAGATGCTGGTGCTCAGTCGGTACTCTCTCCGGGTCTCAGTTGTGGTGTATTGAGTTGGTAAATCCGAGTCTTAACATATTTGGCTCCTAGTTCAAGTCAGAAATTCACTGGACCAAGTGGAGCATATTTGAGGGGAGTTGTTGTCAATGAATTGTCTGAGAGGAGCTAATCACTGCTTACATCAGGCTAATCTAGCAGTCTGTTGCACCACTGAAAAAGCAAAACAAGAAAATAACAACCAAAAACTTTAGGGGTTGCATAGAAACCTGAAAGTTTATTTAAAAAAATACCCTGTCAGTATCAATAACCCACAACACTGAACCCGAACAAAAGAGCAGCTGAAAATTAAAGTGGAAACGGACCCAGTGTTTCCAAGTGGTATTATTGGGAGCAAAGACAGCAAGATTGTTGTCCATTTTCCTCTGAGTAGCAACTATCAGCAACACAGGACAAAAACATGAGTTTAATCATTTATTTAGTCTATAATGGAGACATTAAATCAGATAGAAATGGTGCCAGGCTGGCAGCCTGACTGGATCATCAGCCAGCCTTCAGTTTCATGAGAGATTCTGTGCCCAGTGGCAGACCAAACTACATGACTATTGAAAGTAAGGTTTACAGGGAACTGATCTAAATGCAGATGATGTCATTATTCTGTAGCCATTACATTGTGCGATTTTCTATACTAATGTTGTGTATCATGTTTGCCCTACTATACACTAACCCTAGCCTAACCATTAATGGATCTTTGAGGCTAATATTGATACTTGAGAGTTTTTTAAAATATGTTTATATATATATATATATATATATATTTTTTTTTTCATATAACGGGAACAAAAACTTTTTTTGGATCCCTGAAAAACAAACTTGTCAGTGCTCGCTGTTGGGCAAACTACATGACACTGTTTAACTCATGTAACATATTTTATGGCATTTCTGCACTGCAGTTTGTTCCATAATATTTGTATTTGTTACATATTTGTGTTATGTATAATGTGGAACCATTCTTGATATCACTTTTCCACTGCTGACATAAGAGTTATGATTACACAAGACCATTATCACTACGGTTATAAAGGATCAAAATATGGCAACTGTTCCGTCAGCTTTAGTAATCAGCAGCTGATTTTTTTTAAAGCCTGATGTCAGACCTTGAACAGGAAAATTATGTTTCAGGCTGCTGTAGTAGTTGTAGTGTGGGTCAGCCCTTTATCACAAGAGTGGTGGTTCGATTTGTGAGCTCCTCCTGTATTCAACCAAAAAATAATGTGTTGACTTGCATTGAATTGCAGATGAATGTAATGTACAACTCCATGGGTGCCATCTATACCGTGCTGTTAAGGGAAAAATTGCATGCGAGTCCAAAGCAAGGCACAAAACCAGCCTGAAAAACAAAATGAGTGTTTGATGACTCCTCTTTAGCACACTCACCCACACACATCTCCATCTGTCTCCATCACACTTGCTCTGTTTACGCGACATCACGCTTATATGAAAGACTGCACGTTTGCCAAGAAACCCACATTTTAAAATCCTCACAGGCCAAAACATCAACCGCAGAATTACAGATTTGATGTGGTCAGTGTATACCTGAGGTTAAAAACTAGACTTTGAGAGATTTGAAGCTCACTTGACGTGATTCCCACGATGGCTCGGTGTAAGGGGTTGTAATGTTGGTGAGGAATGGGCCTCTTGCAGTTGAGAAGGATGCCAATTACATCACAACACTAATTGAAAGGGACAATAGTGTTATTCTCCCATGATGGGATCATGAGGATGTAATAATCATGTTGAATTCCTACAGAAGTATTATTCTAGGTTTATTTTGTACTTTTTATCCATGTGAATGCTGTCATTTTTCTTTAACCTACTCCTTTTCTGTAGGCTGTTTTTCCTTTTTTAACTCCCTCCCCCCTCCTGTTCTCCCCTCCCTCCCAGTAACCTCCTCCTCTGCATCTCCATCCAAGTGGCGTTCGGAGCAGCTTACTCATGTCCAGTCACTTCCCACCACGCCTGGCCTCTCACACGGACACTCGCTTCCTGTCGCTATCTTGACATATACTCATCTCTCTTTTTTCTTTGTGACAACAGGACAAGAATGAGGTCCTTGTCCGTGATCCGTGCCTGTTAAAGATGGTTCAGCAAAGGTAAGAAGCCACACATACACACACACACACACACACACACAATCTGACACACTCTCCACGCTGCTTTTACATTCCTTCTCAAGAATCCAACCAGCCGGCACTCTCCTCCTAACTCAAAGCAGATGGTGAAAGTTTGACTGCGTGCCTTGTTATGCCTAAACTCCCCACTGCTTGGTGGGGATGTTTCTGTGGTACTGGAGCAAAGTGGATTCAGAAGAAGGGGGCGAGTTGTGATTGGTTGAGAAGCACATTTAGGGGCAGGAGCTAGAGGCTTTAATTTGGATGTTATTGTGGCATGCAGCTGTTGTGTGTTTTACAGTTGATCCCCTGTGGTGACAGAGTCCATATGATGCTGTATTGTGTCGTGTCAGTGTTTAACTTTGTCCTCACATTGTGTTGGTGCTCTGAGACACAGACTCAAACCATTTCATGTCCATTTTAGCCACACTAGCGGCATGGCTCCAGGGTTGTTAGTCATTCAGTTGATCCAGAATCTATTGGATGGATTTAGATGAAATTTTGTTCATGGTATGCCCTGACTTTTCCTCTAGCACTACCTTCAGGTTTCCTTTTTTGGTATTTAGTGAAATACCTCAACAACTATTGGTTGGATTGCTATGAAATTAGGTACAAATATCCATGTTGGCCAGAGGATGAATCCCCCGACTTTTCCTCTTTCATCGCCAGCAGATAAAACATCTAATTTTCATGGTTTCCAGACGATGAACCCTAATAACTTTGGTACTTCAGTTTAAGATATAATATCTGCAAAACGAATAACATTACCATCAGCCCCAGCGGTGTTCTGTTAAGTGCTAATTAGCAACTGTCAGCATGCTAACATGCCATGGTAAGATGGTGAATTTGGTAAACACTGCCCACTAAACATTTATCATTGTCATTGAGTTTGTTAGCATGCCCAGGTTGGCATCAAGCTTAAACCACTGCTGTGTGTGCAGCTAATGGCTAACAGCTGCTTGCTAGGCTGTTATGAAACTATTTATTTTGTTTATTCTCAAGTAATTACAGAACTTATTCTGTTTATCCAGTAAAATGGGCACTTAGCTCAAAGCACCGCAGTGCCTAAGAACAGTCCAACTTAGCTGCTAGCTTGACTGTAGACTTGTAGTCTTGTTAAATGTTCTTGGAGAGATTAAGTATAAGACCCTTTGAAAATGACTGTAATTCTCATCTATTGTACATGTGACCTCATTTAAAATTGTCATGATAGCAGAGAAACTGCATTTATCCTTGATGTTTCTTTTCTTACATTATCCTGTTTGAAAAACCACTACACTCTTTCTTTCCCCAGTGTTGTCAAAGAAAACCTCTGCCTTGTTTAGCAGAATCAATCTTTCAATCAATCTCCTCTCCAAGGGGACCAACAAGTCAGTTCCTTTCCCGAGGAAAAAGTGGGCATCTTCCAAATTTCCACAGTGCCAATGTGAGTGTTGGACTTGATCTGCAAAGCTCCCCTCAGACTATTTTCAACTAGAATAATAAATATATATTTTTTATACAAACATGCAGTGTGAGCAATGCAGACCTCACTTGCCTAAATGGGTTGTCAATATGTCATCCAGAAACACACGTACCACATCCCAAATTCCAGTGTGATCTACAAAACTACCAATCTTCTTTTGTTTCCCAACTTCTCACATTGAGCCAGAGTTGTTCACACCCAGTTGCCGTTCGCCTTCTGATGTCAAAAAATGTTTCTGTAATGAGAGTGATGTCAGGGGGACTGCAGGATTCCACTTTGGGTGTCTGAAGTATTCCAAAAGCAATTTGACAGCTCAGTCCGAAGTCCAGAGTGCAGCAGGCAACTTTCTGAGCCAAAGTTGAGCAAGATGTGTCTCTTTCTCCCCTTGAGTGAGTCATCGGACCTGTTATTGTTCTCTTTCCTGCATGCCTGTCATAGCTGCTGTCTGGTCATGCAGAGGGGGAGAAATGCACTGCATTCAGCAGTCATATCATTGCATCTGTGCTGCTGTTTTATGAAGCGACTATTTGTGGCTCTGTGTATGATGGAGTATGCTTGTGTTTTCTTCTGCATCCTCAGGTCCTCTGTCATTATCCTTCGTCCTGTGGTTATGGTTGCACCCAGTAAGCAGTCAGAAACGTCCTCCTCCTCCTCCTCCTCCTGCCTATGACATGGTTTAACCCACGTATGATCCGGTCACCATGATGGCCTCCATGGTTGCCAGTGGAAACAGAGAAGGGCAGTCTTTGGTCTTGAAAGGGGTGGATCCAGAGACCTGCATGATTGTGTTCAAGAACCATTGGGCTCAGGTAAATGCCAGCAGCTTAGGAATAGTTTAACATTTCCGTTAGTACACTTGTTTAGTTTTTTGCAGAGTTTGATGAGAAAGTCAATACAACTCTGAGTGCTCTGGTAGGTGAATGATTACAGTGCATGCCATAATATCACAATGTCCCTGGATTTATTTCAGCCAGGGACTTTAGTTGCATGTCATACCCCTCTCTCTACCCGGTCTGTTTATTCATTGTCGACTGTCCAAAACATGCAAAAATGGAAAAAAAAAAAAACTATTCTCAAGTCTGCACTTTTTCCTGTCTGTCCAGCACTTCTGAGCTGCATCCCATGTAACCCCATGTAAAACCACAGATTTACATTTTTACATTTCTTTTTGTGAGGAGACTAAACTAACAAGATACAGCGTGTTAATGAGTGAACGTTAGAGGTTTTTGTAGGTGCATTTTTGAACTTTGGACGGAGCAAGCCAAGCTGCTCTCAGTCTTTAGGCTAAGCTAAGCTAATCACCTCAGTGACCATGCATATTTTCCAAAACCATGCTGAATTATTCATTAAAACTATTTCTAAATTCCAAAAATATTATCTCAATGCCTCAATTAAACTTGTCTTTTAAAATAGTTGTTCCCAAACTTTTCATCTTGTATTCCCTTAAAACAAAGCAATGTCTTCTTGCGACCCCTCGTCACAGGTTGTGACCGGGGACTAACGAGTGATTTTCTTGAATAGGTAGGAGTATCTGCTATTTTACTGAAAAAGAGCAAAGACCAAAGTAAAACTCTAGAAAATTAACATAGTTGTGTGTTAGTGTCAGATTGGGATCCACCACTTAAACAAAGAGCTTCTAAGTTATTCTTATTTGGACACAAATTCTACTTTACTTCTACCTCACTGACAGTAGAAAGTGGAAAACTCCAGTGCTGTCCCAACAACACTAGACTGCAGTGCAGTTATGGCCAGTGGAGTCTTGGCAGTGTAAAGCCGACTGTCTCAGACTCGTGGCTCTTTGCAGCAGCATGTGTCCCTGTTCACCCTTGTGGGTCCTGGCAGCCTGCGAGTCCTTCTCCTCCCACACTGAGAACAAACGTCACACACACTGACTAAACTATGACACTGGCCAGACACTGTGGGGATAGAGCAGTGTCAGCTGCTTTTATGTCTACATCAGTGGCTGTCAGTGTGGGGTCTGACCCTTTGCCAGTGAGGGCGCTCTGAGGAGCTCACAGCTACATTAGCTGAATTCCTCTGTGTTTTTATTAAATTTGCCACCAGTTAAGCTTGTAGGGATTAGTTGTGTTATTTAGTCCGAAGCTGTGTGGTTTAATGCAGACATGTAGACTTATAAGGCCTGGTTGAGTCTCCCTCTATTCAGAAATGTGTTTTGCTTGTTGTTACCTCATCTGGATGCTTGACCTTCACTGTGCAGAATGGTGTATGTTAACATTAATAACTAAAAGTAAAGAGTGTGGTCTAGACCTACTCTACATGTTAAGTGTCATGAGATAACTTTGTTGTGAATTGGCGCTATACAAATAAAATTTGATTTTATTTATTTATTTATTTTTACCTATATCCGCTGATCTGAGTTTAACACGTGGACATATGAGCATGATTTTTGTCGCAACAACTACTTATGGTCCAATATGGAACACTCAACAAGTGTGATATGGACACTTGATACCTCCGGTGCTCAAACACTCATGATGACCTTTTCAGAGAAAAAGGAGACAAACTTTTGAAATGAAAAATATTTGCATATTCATAGATGCAGGGTTTTTCACTGAGGTAGTCGATGTGGTTTTAAGAATTTTTAACAAGTAAATTTAACTTTTTTTGTGGAAAAAGCATGCTGTATCAACCAGAAATTATTAATGCAAAAAGTGGTTTTGTCTTAAAACATGTCTGTTCTTTATGTTTTATTACATTTCTTGGGTTCCTTGATGAATTACTCTGTGTGAATTTATTCTATTAAATTAGTTTAAAGATCCCCTCCACACATGTATTAAAGTCGAGCTGAAATGAAAAATGTCTTTGTAACCCTTTCAGATCACATCCCTGGTCGTATTGTGCACCGATTTAACAATGTATGCCCAAAAAATTACAAAAATCTAATTTCTTCATATTTTTATATCAAAACCGCTAAAAATCCAATCCAGTTTTCTTCCTGTAAAACAAAAACGTAATGCGTGCTTACGTAAGCTAGTACCAACTGAT
>JBBPCS010024692.1:0-24090 GCA_037974645.1 Hollardia meadi
GTTAAGTGTCATGAGATAACTTTGTTGTGAATTGGCGCTATATAAATAAAATTTGATTTGATTTGATTTGATTTGATCAGTTGAAAGTTACAATACAATAATGTGTTTTTCAAGTGTTTGCTACAGGTTACATTTCAGGGCCTGCTTACAGCTCAAGGTGGGCACTATAAGTTTTGTTTGCAAAACTTGCATGACAATATAACATCCAGCCTCTAGTCACTGAAGCACAGAGTCTGAAAGCGGTGCCAAAGCCTCGGCACATTTCAGAACTTAACAGTGAGAAAAGTGGTTTTGTTTTCCTTCAAACCATATTATCAAATGCTTCAATAAATCTGATGTCTGAGTATGCTTTTGCCCTTGGCCATTATAGTATACCCTTTCAAATTAAGTGAGGTTTCGAAAGCACAGAAAATAGAGGCACAGAGAGGAGTTGGTCCTTTAATCAGTGCTTTCACTGAACTTGTCAATGCCAAATCAGTTTTCTCTCTCTTATTGCTCGGTGACACAAAAAGAGAATTGTCACACGTGGCCCGTCTGAAGGTGCACAATGTAAAAATCAGATCTGCTAAGATCAGATGCTAATAAATCCGTCCGAAGTCTTTTACCACGACCCTCCTCTTTCTTTGTTATTAGAACAAAACAATGTACGGAACATTCAAGCGTCTTGTTTTTATCAACACCTCGGTTTGTTTCGCCTGGAACAGTGGCAGGTCGTGTCCGCCGCCGCTAGTTAACGGTGACTGTGAGTAACTTCATGGCCAAAATTAAACACCGCTGTTTTTTGGGGGGTTTGTGTGTCTGTACTCGACTTAAATCCATATGTGAGGTAAGAAACTCCTCTTTTTTTCTCACGCACATTTTCCTTCCATCCAATCACATCATGTCAAGTTAAAAACCCTGTCAGCTTGATAGTGTCGAACGCTCTGACCTTGACCGACAATAACCGGATCAAGAAGCTTGTGAAAAATAGTCCTACAGTATATACACGCATTTCAGTCAGATGATTATTTGTTTTGTTTTTATTCTTTAAAATGTCCCTAAATGTCAATCCATAGCATTTAAATTGATTGATGAATCTCAAAGTCATTAACACTGAGACTCATTAAAAATGAAAAAAGCTTCAATGTCCTCGCTTGACCACAAAAAATAAAACAAAAGATGCGTTTTGTTCTGTTAATCTAACTTGTCACACCCACACCCTTCATAAGTAGAGTTATGTTTGAGCATACCAATTTTAAAAGAACGCAACCTTCACAGGGGATTCCATTCATCTTTATTTTTATTAAGGCTGACACCTGCAACTAGTGTGCTTAACATTAATCATCATCACAGATGAAACCGATACGTTTTTCAATTTAGCAGAAGTAGGGGAAAATGAACTCCCTCCGAAGCAGGTATTCCATTTCACAATGCGCTTTTGTGCACGATTCCCTTAATTTTGCAGTTAGGCTATTCCAAACAGTGGGGCCTCCTCCTCGTTCATTTCCTCATAATAATGTCTTTGTTAAATAACGGCTCACCTTGCCAACACATCCACAAATCTAAACCGCTGACTCACAGACACTTTCAACACATGAATGAAATCATGTAAGGAAAGTAAATATGGAGGGTGGGTTTGCATTACCCTTGTGGCTGCCTATTGTCACTTCTACATCTGGCCCTGGTTAAAGCACAAGGCCTCGGCGACGCCTGTCACTCGCTGGGAAGTCAGCAGATTTGGCTCAAATGGATAACAGTGGGAAGGAAACACACACACACACAGATTCAGGTTTAAACTCGAACATCATCTTTCTTTTTTCCTTCCTTGTTTATTACAAAAACGCTTGAGTTATTTTTCAATTTGAATTTTTTTTATTATTGTTAAATCAACTAAAATGCGGTAATGAAAGAACAGAGAATGATCACCGAACTCTGTAATCATTTTTTTTGGTGTTATTTGTATGGATCAAGCTCACCACCTCCCGACCCTCAAGTTTTTGTTTGTCAGCTTCTGTCGGAAAATCATTCCCCCGCATAGCTAACCAGCTATGACATGCTAATGCTAGTCAGGCACGTTGACACCCCAAGCTTCTTTATATTTAGACTGACCTTTTTAGTCAGTCGAATTGAAAAGCTAACCAGTCAGCTGCTCCCTAAATGTGTGTTAGCTATTGTTAATCCTGGCATAAACTGACCTTTAGGCATCCATCCATTTTGCAGCAAAATAACAACGTTAGAGTAAAGTTACTTTGAATGTAAATGTAGGTTGCTTTATGCTGCCGTTTCCAAAGATTATGTTCTAATACCGTCGTTGTCAGCGCATTTAAAAGACAAGATCACATTGAGGACAAACTTGATCATAGCAATCTGTATTGTCCCGTTCTTTAAGAAAGAACCATGAATTAGGATATATAAATATATATATGTGTGTGTGTGTGTGTGTGTGTGTGTGTGTGTGTGGTGTGATTGAGTGACAGACGTTGGCAGCAATTCCTTCGAATGTTATACCTGGTTCCCCATCTTTACTGTTGCTCTCATTTCAGTTTAGCCCTCCGGTTAAGGAAAGGTAACCCGACCCTCTCCATGCACTTTAAGACAACCTCAGCTGTTAGCTTAGAGAAGCAGACGTCTAGCAGGCGCATGTGGCACAGCCACAGGGATAAGAGATGTATTTGCAACGGAGGATCGACAGCATGGGAACAATAGTGCCTCTGTGCCTCAGCACCCCTCTGGATCACATTTCCTCCAGAGGTCCAGATCAAAATGAGGCGGGGGCCCCGGTTGATCTAGGTAGTGAGCAGAGAAAGCCGCACAGAGGGGAGGGTGCCGTGTGTCAATAGTGATTAGGATCACGATCACAACTGTGGCGGGTGTGGGGCACACAGAGAGGGGAGAAAAGGAAAACGAGTGGGGGTGAAGAGAACATTTCACCCTGCTGAACTTTATTGTCTGGTGATGAGGAATGTCTCCTGGACTTGTGTGTCACAACATATCAAATAAAAATTAAAGTTCTGATTCTTTTAGATGCTTTTGTGACGCCTTTAATCTTTTTTTTATGAATTGTGTAAGAGTGAAGAAAAGCAGAGAATCGTGCTGAAGATCCTGTTTGTCTAAAGATTGCAATAAAAAGTGAATGCTAGAATTAAATCAAAGAATTTTTTTTTTAATTAAAATGAAAATTGCACTGAAATAATAATTTTCTTTGTTTCATGCATTTCTACATTAAACAGTTGTTGAGGTGGGGTTTAATGTGAAGGTGGCGTTTAATGTCAGCAGCATGTTTGATTTGAATATTAACAATAACCACTCTGGGAACTAAGTGACACCCAGACACTGTGGACGCAAGATAAACACATGGAAAAGCTTTTTCTCTCTATTTCATGGGAGCTTTCAGCTGTCAGACAAACAAACCTTTGAAAGTCAAAGTCGATCAGGGAGTACCGTGATTGCAGGATGGCCCAGAGACCCCAGAAGAAGTTGGATGCCTTGTGGAAGAAAAGAAAACAACATGTAAAGGACCAAGTTTTCAAAACATGCTTTTAATTTGATTGGTTTTTCTTTTTCATTTTTTGGGATTTCCAGGCAGCCATTGCTTTTCATTAGAAATGGTTTCATGGTTGTCAAAGTTGCAGTGTGATGCAGTTGAAGTAGTAATTCATTGAAACCGTGACAAGTTCTAATACCACACTGTTAACCGAACCCTAACCCAATACAAGTTCAACTCCTGCATTTCAGATCTTGCTCGGATTTCCTCCCTGTCGTGTTTCCAAGTGGTTTTAGTTTTGGCACCGCGGTAACAAAGTCAGTATTTAACCTTTATATGTATATATATATAATATGATATGCATCCATGTTTATGTTGTATTTTACCGCTGTAGATGTTTATGGTTGAGCTCATTTTAACTAATTAATATACTGTAAGGTAGTTGAATCTACATCCATGCATCATATTATATAAGATCCTCATTGGTTTGCATCATTGTCCCGTGAAAACCATGTACGGTGTCTCTAAAACTGCTCACGAGCTCAGAAAAACTGCCGTTTTCAGCCGTTTCAGCTTTGTGACGAGACATCTTCCAGCTATTACCAGGAGGGTTTTTAAAGAGTTTAGCTTAAGAAGTAGAAGAGTTGCAGTAACATTAAAGAACATAATGTGCTTGCGTGCTCAGTACAATATTGAATGCTGTCTTTAAAGGAACGGCAACAAGAACGTGTGACTAAAATGTAATTGTTGTCCACCCTTTTGATGATCCAATTAAAGCTTCAAAAGCACACTTCTTCTTCTTCTTCTTCTTGCCCCCTCCCCTGCAGGGAGGTCACGGCGGGGTCAGGCGTCGGCGCCTTGCACGAGAACACTTCAGATGTTTGTTGACAGAGACTGAATTGTATCCGTCTAATGAAATGACGGACTCAATAACTACACGCAGCATGTCCTTGATACTTCTGTTCAACTGGTTTCAAAAGTGAAGAAAACTAGATCATCTTTATGGCTTTTGAACACTTATGAAAATATGTAGAGCTGCTTGTTGTAAGCTAAACATCACAGGTGCTCTCTGGTTGCACCAGCTTTGTTTTTTCTTTGGTGTTTTGCTACACGTCTCTGTACGGTAGTTCACTTCACTGACCTACGACTGTCGTGTTAAAACTGCTCCCGTAACTGCTGCTGTTACTGCTGCTCCATCACAATGACAAACCTCTGTATTGAATGGTTCCCTCCTTAATGGCTTTGCTCACTTAGGCTTGCGGACTTCCATGCCTCCATAAATTTCTGTTGTTCTCCACCCTCATTGTAAATCTTCATGGTAGGACCACTAATAGCGAGTCCTAATAAGAAGCAGACAGGCCTCTGTTCTGTGGCCCAGCGATATAATCACATTTTTATTTGATAATCAAATAAAGGGTGGAATGAAATACTTGAAGGGCAACGTGCGGTTTCCCCTTGGCTTTTTTCCCCTCCCCAGCAGATTTTCATCTCTAATCTCTGACTTTAGTCGGAGAGAGAGATTGAGCGTGTTTCCATTATGATTAATAACCGCTCTCGATTACGAGAGCATTAGTCTAACACTAAGCAGAGGCCATCAGTGACAGGGAGCCATTGAGAAAGACGGGGACGGGAGATGCGTGGGGAGTGACATCACTGAGCCGCAGGCTTCAGCCTCGACATCACAGGGAATCACTGTGGAGGAGAGGAACCGTCGTAAAGACCCCACTGTGTCTCGGCACAGTTGGCCCGGGATTATGATTCGAAGGAGGCAGCTTCACGCTGCGGAGCTTTGGCAACCGGCCAAGCTTTGTCGATGCCACACAGCCTCCTTCAGTGCAGACTGAGCTTTGACTATTCATCTGTATTCTTATCTACTGTGAATTCAATGTAGTTTGATTATTCCAAGCAATTTTCTGCTGATATGGAAGAATTACAGAGGAATAAAACGGCAGAAAATCCACAAAAATTATTAAAAGGCACCAGATTGAATTGATAGTAATTGTTTTTGGAAATTTTCCAAAGTCAGCTAACCGACCATATCTTTTTATTATTTTTTTTATCGTATGTGGCGTGAAACAATATAAACACTTCATAAATCCATGAGATCCGTGTTCTCAGATGAACGGTCAAGATTGTTGTTGACACAATTTTCATTGTTTCACTGTGGATTCGCTGTAAATAACGATCGTTTTTACAATTTAAATCAATTGATTTACTACCATAGAAAACCAGCAAATATCACATTTTAGAAGCTCATCATAATTTATGGTTTAATTATGATATTATATTTGTTTCTTTAGTCTCTTTACATGTGACAAAGGAAAACAAGCAATAAAAGGCTGTGAGGATACAAAAACTCATGGTGCTTTATGAATATTTTGAAATGAGGAAGTTTCAGCTGAATTCCTTGAAATAAAGAAAAACAGTGATTTTCTCAATTAACAGGCTCAATATTCCTCAAATGACTCACAGCTGCCACAACCAGTCGAGCTGGAAACTTTTCTTCCTGAGCGTCAGTGATCAAGTTCTCCCTCGAGTCCAAAGTCGTCCTCGGTTTGTCGTAGAAAATCAGATTTCCATCAACACGATATTATCACCTCCCTCGCTCCATTTCAGGCTTTATTTCTTTTCCCTCCTCTCACTTCTCCGGCTCTGTTTTTTTGGCCAAGGCACACGTTATTCTAAAAAAGTATTATGCTTCCTCATCATTTTTGGGCTATTTCAAGAGACATTCACACCAACCCAAAATTGGTAGGACAATTCTGCATATTGTGTTTAGCTATGAAAGCACTTTTACACAGATAGTCCAGCGCCACTTGAGCCTCCAAAGAATGAAAATTGTGGTCATAAGAAAAATAATTTGGGCTGCTGTCTTTCATTTTTCCCTGCGGCAGTTTCTAATCAACTCAGATGGAGTCCATCAAACTTGTGGTGAGTCAGCTGTGGATCGGGTTTGGTTTTCTTTGAGGAGTTTTTTTTTCTGGGAGCTGGAAAAGTAAATTGTTAAAATGTGATGGTGAGGTGTTGCTGCCCTGTCATTTCAGAGGTCTGCACACATATGGATATTGTTGAAATGCACACACTAATCTCATAATATTGAGATGTTTGAGTCCCTCCAAGAGCAGAACTTAAAAAGAGGAAATAACCGTTGAGAGATTTGTCACTTTCCAAAGTTTTTCCAAATTGTTAAGGCAGTGCATGATGACATATTTTAACAAAATTGGTGGGAACGGACACTCACCAGGGAGAATTTGCAGACTTGAACGTAGAGCTGCGTAACTTCTGCGTCTGTAACAGTGACCTCACGTCCTGAGCTGTGCTTGTAACTCTCTAGGTAGGCCGTGAGCCAGTCCCTCTGCAGCTCCTGGCTCGGGTACAGGCTGTAGTTAACATCGTTCACACCTCCAGCACAAAACACACACACATATGTGCGTTATAGTCGAGCTACTGGCAGACTTCAAATTCAACACATCGCCAATAAGCATTGAAAATGTACTAAAGGAGATCAAGATCAGCTGGATGTCAAAAACCTTCACTTCTTCATTAATTGTCCAAATTATTTGTCTTACTTGTCTTAAAAATCAATACTTTACTTTATGATAAGCTTATATAATCATTGTTATAGATAAACCGACTCAACAGTATATTTAATAGTTGAATTCAACTCAGATTGCAAGAGATTAATTCTACACACACATTAGTACATCAGCAATAATCTATTAATGATAGATTATACATTTTTCTGCATTATTTAATTTTATGCTCATTTTTTGCAGCTATTTACATTTCCTTAAGTAGCTCCTCCACCAATGCATACTGTATATTTAATTGCACAGTATCAGAAAGTGGGAAGCATTGACATTTAATGCACAACACCTTCAACTTAAGTTGCATTAAATATGAAAATGTGATATGAAAAAAGGGATTTATACAGAAAGCACCAACAAATGAACATTTTTGTGCACAACGTTTTGGCATCATGATCATTTCGGTCGTATTAAGTTTAAAACGGATGATTTTTCCCACAAATGTTCAAATGAACCCTGTCAAGCTTTGCTCTGACACAGCTGCCACACCAAAGCCACTTCTACCACCAGCAATTTGTCTTAGCAGCTCCAGGATCAGGACATGGTTTCATGGGACGATTAATGATGTCACAATCGAATAGATTCTACATATTACATATACAATTTCTGCTTTACTTGGTATTCCACATCAGGCGCTCTTATATTTTCTATTTCCTCACTTCACACACCTACCAGCAAATTCATTGAAGTGATTGCCAATATCAAAGGCCTGGTAGTTGTAATCGGCATACTCGTAGTCGATGAATTTCACCATTCCTAGTGGAGGAGGAGAGGAAAAGCAGCAGCAACGGTTACCAAGACAACCTGACAAACACCTTCGGCATTAAATTGACAACTCTCCCTCCTTTTATTGAGAGTACCCTACAGAACCTTGTGGGACTGAAAGGAACGAGGAGTCTTTTCTGACTGAAAGTCCACATCCTTGTAAAATATGTGAGAGAAATAAAATCAGAAGAATACTCCAAAGGAAGGTAGGATATTTAATAAAGTAGGAACGCATTCTCAGTCCTGTGAAGGTTTGACTGATAAAGGGAAGAGCTATGAAGACGATGAGCTGCATTATTTCAAACTGATGAAGAGTAAACGTTAATTAGCTTCAGCGACGTACTCTTCAATCGCAGAGCTGCAGATAAAGAGAAGGTTTTTATTCTTATCAGTATTCAGCGTTACATCCGGCGTGTTTTCCAGTGTCTGTGATGTGCACTGCTGTTCCTCACCCTCATTGTGATTGTAGATGATGTTTTTTGTCAGAAGGTCATTGTGGCAGAGGACAGTTGGCGAGTCAATTTGCGAGAGGTGTCTCTTTAATGACTCCATTTCAGCTGACAAAGTCTCAAAGCTGGGTACCTCTCGTAGAGCCGCAGGACTGTGAGAAGGTAAAACCACTGAAATTACTCTCTCTATATAGATATATATATATATATAATGGAGAAGGCAAAGATTTTCACTCCAACATTTTGAGGAAAGTTCCATGAAAGAGAGGAAGGAGTCTTTGATTCATAGCTGTACAAGGCAATTGGGCAAATTGGCAGCCAAAGCTTAACTCCCAAGAGTCGCTTAAAAACACATTTGTGTCGACCAGCTGAGCGCATGTTTGACACCTCCGCTAACAAAACATTTGTCTTCATCCATACACCGTGTTTGTAATTTAGACTTAAAGGACAGGAGTCAAAAATCATCTTTAATAAAAAGGCAGTTTATGTTTTTGGATATTTGAATGAAGCCTCCGCTTACTCACACACGTCTTATTGTGCTGCACGTAGCAGTATTTTACTCCAAAATGTACTTGAGCAAATGACAAAGTAACTGAAAATGTCAGCACTCAAGTAGAGAAAAGCACTTTGAGAAAAACACTTAGGCTAAGTAAATATGTTTTATCCCACCACTGCATGGATAGTTTTAAGAAGTGTGGCATAATTCATGACAAGCTACTTACAGATGAGACAAAGAAGAAAACACATGCTTAATAATTACAGTAACTACAAAGGTTTTAAAACACAAAGTATGCTCTGATTGTAAAGTGGTATTATTATGTTGATAACGACTTTTTTGAATGTTCTTCTAAGGGCTCAATTACGCCAGAATGTCCCCTCACACACGGAAACTCACATGCTTTTACGACTCGTTCACCATAAAAGGATTTGATTTGTCCGGATTTCAGCAGAGTTAGTGTTGCATTGACTGTAAATTATGTTTCAGAGGGTTGTCAAAAAATTCTTTTAAAAAATGCAATCATGGGATACAGTTTAAAATCAAACATCGAAAGATGGAGGAAACTTCCTCTTAGAAAGGTTCTTGAAAATATGCAGATATGAAAGATCAACTGTGTCATGAACTCCACTCTTTTCTTCTGGGAGCAACATGTTTGTAAACTGCGGCGGTTCAGCGAGTCTCCTTGAGAGGTTACATGCCTTGTTTTCACTCTCTTGATTATTCCATCTATCACAGAAGGCACTAACGTCCTTGGACGTCAGTGCAAAATGCACCTGGAAGAAATGCTGCGCAAGCATCCGTCTCCTAATTAATTTTCCTATTTCCCTTTCAGTCGTCAGGCCATGATAAGAGGGTCTTTTAAACAGTGTAATTTAAACACTACCTATTTACTCGAAGGGGAACAAACAGACGCTCCGGTATTATACACACTTGTAGACATAATTTAGTGAGGCCTGTTAGGAACGCACAATAAAAGCAGCGGAGAGGAGCCTTGTTTATAATCGTGACACAGAGGCTCTGCTGTCTCATGCAAGTCCTCCACGTCCCGGTCAACACAAGTCAATTTTCCTATATTATCTTCACCGAAGGATTGATTGTTGAGACGTAAACTATATTTCTGTGTACCTGCAAACACGTATGCAAATATATATATATATATATATATATATATATATTTATATATATATACTTTTTAAGGCTGTTTCCTGCTTGATGCATCTTTTTTTATGAAGTATGAGTTATTTTACTTCCACTGTAAAATACAGTAAAATTGAATTCCAAATTGCATTTTCAAAAATTGTATGCATAGAATATAGATGTGAGAGTATTTGATTAACATCCATTAGACCATGAAATGGTTCTGTGATTTAAAATCGACCCCCTCTGATATGCATAATCTTTCTCCTCTGTAATATGAATTAAAACACACAGTTGAACAGTGAATCACTCTGATTCCTTTTCAAGCCATCAATTTCTTTAACTTAAAAAAAAAAAAAAAACGGAATTTATCACCGAAGCCGGCGATTACTCCGACTCAACGGCTAAATGAAAGACTTTAAATGGAACCTGTCGCCTTGCCATCAGATCTTTTCCTCTCTCTTTTCAGGAGAAACAGTATGTCGAGTGCATTCGCCTCCTGCTCCTTGTCGAGTCTCTCTAAGGTAATTAGTGGAATTTCCTCCTCTGGTGCTTCATTATCAATGTGCCGATTTCAAACACCAGCCCAACACTGTCGATGTTCTTCTTTTCTTCATTTCTTTTTACAGTTTTATACGATTCACGGGAGTGCAGACGGGAGATGAAGCAGGGGGCCTTTTGGAGGAGAAGACGTTGCACTTCTCCATTGCTTTTCTCTCTCCTCTTTTTTTCTCCCATCTCTGACTTCTACTGTCACTCCCTCTCCGAACCAGCTGCCGCAGCCTCCCTCTCTCTCTCCCTCTCTCTTCTTCTTCTCTGTATCTGTATCTCTCTCTTTGCACAGCGGGTGGCTTGAGAGCCGAAGACCTCCTCTGCAGGTGCAGCCTCTTCCTGCTCTCTCTTTCTTTTTACCATTTCCTCTGAAGATCACATTCATACCAGCACTCACACATTCTCAAGTACAAACGTTTCTCTGATGCCTGTTTAAAATCCTTTTTGCTATTTTTTCTCTCTCTGTTTCTGTGTGTGTGTGTGTGTGTGTGTGTGTCACATATACACTCAAGAGATCTGTGAATATGCAGACGCACACCTCATTACATAAATTATGCTGTAGCATTCCTTCCATCACTGTATCGCACTTTTCCAGCACACTTTCATCCAAAATATTTTTTTTTTTCCCCCGATAATTTTGAGTTGTTCTGTATGTTTGTGTTTGAGCAGCCTTGGACTGTGTCAAGCCTCTCAGTCACAAAAATATCTCACAAGCTATTGGGTCTAAATGCAAGTCTCCTTCTGTAGATGCATATTACATTGTGTAATATCCTGATTCATCCATACACATACACACATTGGATAGAAAATAAGATTTACAAAATAGATCTGTTCTGTGTCGAAATTAAACCTGAAAAGGCAAAAAAGAGTTAAATGATCAAGTGTTTGGTTAATAAAATAAAACTACACAAAATTAAATAGTTACCTATGCTAATTAATTCACAGATTAGACTAAATCTGTATTTTTTTGCACGCTTGAGGAAATTAAAGGTTGTTTTGATGCATTGAACGTGGTCATGTTTGCTGGGAACACATTCATTATTATCTTAAATTATGCAAAACAAATAAAAAACAAAACTTCACTCAGTTCTACAAGAAATTCAAAGAAACTGTACATGTACATTGGGCTCAATGATGCAAGTGCTCCAAAATGGATTTATAATGAAAACGTAGAGAAACCAGGAAGTACTTGTTTAAATCAGAATAGTTGCCTGTGTCTTGTCTGTCCGATGACAAAGAAGTTAAATCGCACTGGGTTTCTCTTACATCTGGATCCAGGAAGCTAAACCACTTATCATGAAAGACTGCCTCCTCCACCATCCCTTTATTTAATGGATGACTGACTGCGGTGCCAAATTCCTTGCCCACGTGATAAAACTCTAAGAAGAAATTCCTGTTGTTAAAAACAACTCGGAGACTCAGAGGCCTTTCAGCTTCAGTTTGTGGACTTCCAACCCCTTTTGCAGCAAACATAAACAAGGTTGAACGTTTGACCGATAAGGGAGAGCTCTGCAGGAAGCTTGCGGCCGAGCTCTGTTTCTTTGTAGTGTCTGGAAGGCCTCTCTCACCTCTCACCCTGTGACCCCTGTCAGAGATAATGCAATGTCACTGCAACGGAGGCCACTCCCCGGCCTTGTCTCGCTGACCAATGACAGCTCACAGCGACGGCCTCCATCCACATGGCGAGAGAGGTGAGTGTGCCAATGCAATTCGCGCACTGACCATCGCTGTGGACAGGTTTGAGAAATGTACATTTGGCATGTGAGAAAACGATAAGGCACCAGTGGAAGCGCTGCTGCCGAAAAGATAAAGATGTGGAAAACGTTGCTGGTTTCTCTCAAAGGGATGACAGCAAACATTTAGCACTGAGGTAGCCTCCCAACACCAGCTCCATACGTAAATGACAGCTTTCCCTACATCTAAAAAGAAAACAGACCATTCACTGAGACTGACACCTGTAAATCTTATCGTTCTCACAAATGGTCATTTTTGAAACATTGGGTTTTGGGTTTCAGACAGAAGTAGACAAAAGACCGGGCCGATCCTATCAGCTGTACGTAGCCAGCTATTTAAGCTAACTAGCTCCACGATCCAGTTGGATATCAAGCTAAAAGAGTCTGAAGCTGCATTTCATGTTAGCATCCGAGCTTCCACACAGTGGGGAAATACTAAGCGGTGGATGTGCTACTGAACAATGAAGCCTTTTTTTTTTAATGTAACCTGCAAACTCATGTTAGTTGATGATGTGCTCTTTGAAGTAATGCTGTATTCGGTGGTTACTGTTGATATTAAGCTAGTTAGCCACAAATAGTCAGGGGCAAAAATTTGATATAAACTCTGACATTGACATGAAAGAGCAATTCCTGAAGAGGACACCAAAAGTAGTGCTGTAACTTTGCGAACAAATGGTTAGCTAATAAACACTAGCTAACATAAAGAGTGACCTTTACTGTAGTGCAGACAATGAGAAGTGGTGATGACCTTAACTTGAGCATTGCGTTAGTTCAGGCAGGCCACAAAAGCCAAGGTCAGCTCACAATCTCAGCTAAATCAGCTGATCTGAAGCCAGCCCACATCAGCTGCTGGCTCAGCTGATTCTCTTCTATGCATTCAATTGGTAAATCTCACACAGGGGGCGCTATTTAAGCTGCTTTGACCTGCCGACTCTTCCTGCTTCCTCTGCAAGCCGCTTTGCAACCCACCTCCACCCCAGCTCCTCCTTTTTATGCTGTGTCTGACTTAATCAATGTCATTGATGCCTGATCTGTTCTTTATCCTGGGGGGGTATTTGCTGCTTAGCTCCCTGCATCAGGCTTTCCATGTAGGCACATGGAAGGGCAGAGAGGTGTGCTCTCCCAGAACAGAGCCATACCGCCAAATATAAATGATTGCAAAAGGGAATGTAGGTTTCTTTGACTCTCGTGGTCCTGACTGAAATGTGTTTTATTGTAAGTGATAGAATTAAAGAAATGTAACATACAATTTGTTCAAACAGCTTGCAGGAAGTCAGCCACTAACCACAGACTCTGTACCTGATCAAAGGGTCGTGGACACCATCTGATGAAACGTAAAATGCACTATTAATTTTCTTTAATCAGCCTTTAATTGCATATTTTTAATATTGTTGAAATCACAAATATCAGTGACAGATTTGTGGGGAGGGGGTTGTAAAGTTGTAAAGGTTACAATAACTCAACCAACCAGACTTAATTTTATAGCAAAGGTACAGTTTGCCTCACAAGAGCTGCTGTTTAGCTGCTCTTGATCGATGCAGTAATCAATCCAGTGCTGCAGGTCAGAGGTCAACTGTGAGAGGCTGTGGTTGCATCGTAAGTATTAACATGTTGGAAAAAGCACGAGTGATGGAACTGATGAGATTGACGAAACACAAATCAAATGTGTCTACAATTCCAGTACATTAGGATCATTTTATGAAAAGTTGTACCTCGCCGTGCACCGCTGCTCAGCTGGGCTGCTGTTGATGCTGTTCTGCGTCAGCGTGAGGAAGTGGGACATTTTGGTCCAGAGCAGAGGCTCGACGGGCAGACCACATTTTGGCTGGATGGAGTGGATTCTCCCCATCTCTGCTGCGATCAATCTGCGGAGAGAAAACATTTTCTCAGATGAGCCTGGCTGACGCTGTTATTGCACAAACAACCATTATCAGAGTAGAAACACAACTCCCTTTCCATTTAGCACTCTTATCTTTTTCTTCTTCTCAAAAAATGGACCTTGCTGCATTTGTGACCTTTTGACTACTTGAGTGCTCGTTCTCGAGGCATCTTACTGGTGACATGAAGTTTTCTGAATATTCCCCACAGAGGGTATCAGGCAGAGCAACGTGATTGATGCATATTGTGGCCCTGGATGTTCAGCCTTGGCTGGCCTGTGTTGTGTCCTACTGTCCTGTTCAGAGAATAATGATGCTGGCCTGTTATCATGGGGATGATGAATGAAATGGGGCATGACTAAACAACATTGCTCAACATGAAACAGCCAGAGTTAGAGCAGTGAACCAGACAGTGGACTCAAATGTGGACTCGGAGGTTGCTTAAAAAGAGCAGTCAACTTTACTGCCTGAAGATAAGGTTCAGTACACAGGTGGTCGATCAGCAAATAAAACCAAAAGGGCAAGGCAGAGGCAGAGTCGACCGAGCTCAGGTCTCAACACTGGAAAAGCATGCACACTAGAAGACGAGGCTGAAACGCCAGACACGGAGGTACGAAGACGATCTGGAAACATGAGAATAAAACACGGGACAATATGTATGGGCAGAATCCAAATATCCAGACTTCACCGTCCGTGCAGACTGCTGAGGACTGTTCAAAGCCACATTCCACCCAGTTCATAAGAGCCCTCAAACAGACTCTCTGCAGACTTCCAGAGAGTCTGTTTGGGGTGCAGACTTCACTGATATAGTTACAGACAATACAAACAATACGGATGTTACGATATAATTTTCCAGTTGCTTACTAAAAACTAAAACTAGCTTCTTATGAATGTGCAAAACAAAGACTTCATTAAAACATTGAATTGTGTGCTCCATAAACAATATCAAACCACATCATGACACATGAATATGTAGAGTTAAAGGCTACCTGTCTATCAGCAGCTCATAAAGCCCTGCATTGTCACGCCTTCTCAGACGTGATGACGGTGAACACGTCACTGTGCATACGAAACGAGGTTACAGGACCTGACGGGATGTTACAGACTCAACTGAAATAATAAATACACCTGCATCAGCACAATTGAAATGCTCAACATAAAACACATACAGCTTGACCACTGAATGGACCTGAAAATATTCAGCCATCAGCATTATTCGTCTATTGTTGTATTTTCTATGATACCTAAGACATTAAACGGCACAACCTTCACACTGAATGCAGGTAACTAATATCTTAAGTGAGATATTATGCTCTAACTTGTCGCCCTGTTCAAATAATAAATTCAGCAATGCGTCATTTAAATTAAGTTAATGAATTAACTTAATTTAAAGCCATGCCTCAACCACACCTGTCAAGGTCACTTATACGTACCTGGTCAACCTAAATATTAACCTTTATATAAACTCTTTTTTCCCTTTCATGATCAAATCGCCACACTGGACTCTGCCCATCATATTGCTTGCGGCTGTAAATGTGTAACCGTGGGAATGTGAACCAAGACATTCCCCCCAAAAAAGCACCTGTAGATGGAGGGCTGCTGCAGCAGCTCGTCGTCCAGCACTCTTCCTTGAACAAACTCGTAGCAGATGCCATTCTGAAAGCTGCAGTAGATCTGTGGACCACGCCCGTGAGCGTGGAACACCTGGAATATCTCCATCTCCCGTTCCCTGTTCACATAGAGCTCCGTCATTCTGCCGTACAGTCGCACCAGAACACAGCCGGGCTCCTGGAGAGAACCCACGTAGCAGCCGATCAGCTGGTTGGTGATCCCTTCTGTGAAAGTCTAGAATGAAATGAAAAGGGAAGAGAAGACTGACGAATATAAAGTCAAATTACTAATACTGCAAATTAAGTTTTCTATAATTGTATGTATAAATATTGAGACATTATCCAATGAAATATATATCCAGTATACAAATATGAAAAATAAATGTTTGCTATATTTTTAACAATAAAATGTTCGATAAATCAGGAAAAATGTATGAACGAGTCCCTCACGACCTTCAGAATGCAGATAGAAGTTTGGTGAATGTGCTCCAGAAGTCGAGAATTCCGGCTCAGATCACGAGACAAAATAGTGACTTTGAGGGAAAAGCAATGTTAAAGCAATGTATTGTAAAATAAAGTGCAACAGATTAAAATTTTAATGAATCAATATCAACATGAAACTTCAGACAATTATTTGTTGTATTACAAGTTTTGTTGTAAGACCTCTCCTAAACCTCAGTCTGAGTTTATCCAGAACACTTTTGGACAAGTCACGCTAAACGTTGTTGCATTCACAGCTTCAGGTTTAAAAATGCTGGAATATGCTCGCTTTAGAAACGTTCGGTACCGTATCCTTTCAGCCTGTTCTCATGCTCGTCGGGGCCGTTCACGTCGCATGCAGACGCACAAGGTTGTGCAACGTAAAGCCAGTTTCAGACGACTTTAACAGATGACGTAGCCCGATTGCTTTCCACAGCGAGAAAGTGCCAAGAGGGGTGGAGGTCGGGGGTCCATTTGAAACCACGTGTCACCAGTCATTTCCTGAACTTAACCAAAGTAACGTAGAAATTGTGCATCAGGGTAAGACGGGGAGGACGCGAGCCTTTGTTTAAACATGCTCTAAATACGTCTGGTATATGGTGCCAAAAGAATGAGGTAAAAGCGATGTTTTGGTTAAACACGGACCCCCAAAAACTCTCAGGTTGACTTTGTGGTAATTTAGTTGATTTCATATTTATGAGAGAAAGTTGGATTCTACTTTATTAGCTAATACTGAAGCCCTGTCTTGTAGAGGGCCTCTGTGTCAAAATCTACTTTTATTTTAGTTTATATTGTGCTCACATGGTTATTGTCATATTAGTGTTTAGTCATATTATCACAAACTAACTGACAGATATAAAACTTGGTACCAGTAAGAGGCGATCACGCACAGGAGTAACTGTTTGGTCTCGCTGTCGTATGTATTCTGCTGTTTGTACTTCATGAGAAGTTGGAGGCTACAGTGACCATACTAAATAAATCCAGACATAATAATAATTAGATTATGATTAAAAAAAAAACTTGTGTGGAAAGCTGAAATAATGACTCAATTTGTTCACGAGTGAATTAAATTTGATCTCAGACTGATTTTATTGAGACTGAATGTATTTACAGTATGTGAATAACTTCATCTTCCCTGAGCTGGTTCATGTTAATGATCACACTTGCAGCACCGCCTGTACTGGTCTGTATGTGTACACAACAATACCACAGTGACCAGTGTTTGCTGCCAAAGGCCTCATCGGACATTTGTTGTCATTCAGTGGTTTCTCACAGTCCCAAGGTATTTCCTGAGCCTCAGACGGGCCCACAGTTTTTCATCTAGATGGAAAGTGAACAAACATGCCCGCCTTGACATTTGATCAAGTATTAATATAGTGGAGGGAGGGCAACTTGGATACTTTTCAATGCTTTTAACATTATTATCAAATTCCTATTGTTTGTGATAGACATACTGTATATTATCTTCAATGATGGTAAACTTACTGTGTTTTGCTTGATATAATTAATTTACTGTCATTTCAAAACTATCATTTCGTAGACTTATTTCTCAACACACATGAATGTAAATGACGACATGTTTAGTCAAAATGCAGATAGATTGTTGTTTTGTTGATTGGTGTTTGGTTTAGTAAAAGTAACTCATGTTTGATTGAGTGTGATTAAACCCAAACTGGTGCTTAAGTGTCTCTCGATTGATCTGCAATTACCAACATCTCTGAAACTGCTCATTCTGCAGACAAACATGTCCAAATTTCAGATCAGTCATGCAAGTGCAACATACCAAAGCATCCCAGTTGAAAAGCACCCAAAAAAACCCCACCACATTTTCAAATTGAAGCTAAAAAAAAGGGGGGGATTTTTCCGTTTAATCAACGTAAATCAAATAAACACTGGATAAGGATTGTTGGCGAACACAAAAAGTGTGGTTTCACACAGCCTGGTAATACCGAATGGTATATGCATTACATTTAAGTCATTTTGCTTGGTTACACCACCACATTTTACACCATTTAGTCTCTATGTAACTATAACTATTGTGTAGATACGGTGGGTCATTTTATATCGGAATGTCAAGTTTGCATAGAGGAGGTTGGGGTGGATGGATTAACTTTTTTAAACTTATGTATGTAAGGTAACTCATGCAGCGTACTTATGTCACTCACGTAGCATAAGTTACTTTTCTTAAACCAAACCAAGTAGTTTTGGTGCTAAGCTAAGGTAAGGTAAGGTCATCTTTCTATTGTTATCATGATGATTTTCCTGCAGATCCAATTCTCACAAAATTTGCCATCTCTTCAAAATGACAATGATGGCACTAAATAACGCAGCTTAGTGAAAGTTCAATCAGGAAACTATCTCTTTGCTCATGACCTCCATCCAATCACAACCTGCCACACTCTCCTCAGATCCCCTTTCATGAAGTCATGAGGTTCCATGTGATGGTCCCCTGGCTTAATTTATTCTGTTTTGCTTCTTTAATGCAGCAGGTAGCCTACCTGGTTGACCGAAGGTGACCTGGTTGGAAGCACCTGGGCCGAGTGCCGCCGGTGGCGAGCAGGTGGACCCCTCCCTGAAGGAGCTGTATAGTGACGTGCTGGACAGCGTGTCTGGTTACTTTCTTCAGGATCCATTGGTGAGAAAGTGGGTGAACACAGTGGGAGTTTTGTGGGGGGGGGGTCCTGTTTTTCAGGTAGTCTTGCCAGTTAAACTCTGTCAGTCAGTGTTGAACTCATGATGAGTCTGGCCATTCGGGTATTTTAAGACGCTGGTGGTGGATACTTAAGACATTCTTCTGACCTCGTACGAAGAGGGATGTTTCTTTGTTCATTAAAATGCCTGCTGACTGATAAACCTAAAAGACTTTCAAACCTGTACCATTGTGTCCCATTTCGGCAATAAGCCAACCCTTTGAACATTTGATACTGGATCGTGTGAGTCCTTTGCCCCGCGCAAAATCAGGTGCAAGCATCCAGCATCATCAGTCCTCAGCTTATGCTCAGTCAGGGAACATTGGAGAACTTCCACCAAACATTAAAGTCCCTTTTGCGTGCCGACTGTATAGAGTTTGGTAAGAACTGGGAGGAGCGTTTGCCCTGGTTATTGCTAGTGACCAGAGAAGTCACACAGCAAAGCACAGGGTTTAGCCCAAATGAGCTAGTTTTTGCGCACACGGTAAGAGGTCCTTTAGCTGTGTTGTCAGCTAACTGGAAAGAATCACAACCTCCTAAAAACCTGATTGACTGTGTTAACAGTTTTCTTCACAGGCTGCTGGGGAACTGAGAAAAACTGGCAACAGCCCAGAAAAAGATGAAACATTTGTCGATCGTCATGCCGAGCGCCACGTTTTTAGCCCTGGAGAACAAGTGCTGGCATTGCTTCCTGTTGTTGGTTCACCTTTTCAGGCAAAATTCCCAGGTCCACACACGGAGTTAAAACAAATCTCGGAGCAAAATTACATAATTTCAACACTTTGGTCGTAGAAAGTCGACGCAGCTTTGTTAAGCAAGTGCGCACATCTGAGGCACCCTCCCTTAGTTCGCAGCCAGACGTCGGTCATGTTCATGCAACACGTGCGGTCCAGTGCTGGCTGAGTCTCCACCTAACAGGGGTGGCTACACCCGACCGGTCGTTTGAAAAATTCTGGAACGCTCTGCCGTATAGATCCGTTTTTGGCGCAGAGCTGGCTGAGCACACTTTTCCATGTCTGTTTGGTGACACACCTGACCGCACCCACTTCATTTAGCAGGATATTGATGTGGGGGATGCAAAACCGATCAAGGAGAGATTCTATCGTGTAAATGCAGATAAACGTTAAGTGTTTGGATGCAGAGGTAAATCATATGTTGGAAAATGGAAATGCAGAGCTTGCACACACACAGAGAGAGAGGGAGAGATTCTCCACAGCATTCAGTTGTACACCATTATTAATAATAGGTTAAAATGTTCTGCTGATCCGCCTCTGGTTAAAGTTTACCGTGTATCCCCTCGAGTTTGAGCCATTGTTTCATTTTTCAAAAGACAGATTCCAAAATGCGTCACAGGAATGCATGAAAACGAGAATACTAAAATGGATACAAACATGAAATAAAAGATACAACAGAAGGGAATTTGAAAGAAGAACTCATAAACAAACACAGATGAAAACATTGGTGTAACAGTAGTGTCCTTTCTCTGTACAGTCTGTATATTCCAAACAGATGAACACAATACATCATTAAATGGACTGCTGGGATCTGAGGGACTGAAGGTAAACATCTACTTCTTTGTGTACATTACTGGACCTGGTGTAGATTGAGAGGTCACCCATCCAATGTTCTGTCACCTAACAAACATAAACCCTATTTCTCTGAAAGATTGGACTTTGTGTTTGCACATGGGACGAGACTTGGATTATCCTCTTCTGAACAGATGCTCTGACAAGACAACGCATCTGTTCCCAGGGCTAAAAAACAAACAAAAATAAAACGTCTTCTTTGTTGTCTAGTTACCTTGGTTTTTCTGCTGGTTTTATTATTAGTTGAATGTGTTTTTCCATGCAGTGCAGAATGAGAGACATTCCAGTTTCAGAGCCCTTTTGTTTAGAAAAAATGTAATATGTATCGTCAGTTTCGGTTTCATATGTGGTTTTATATTTTTTTGGACTGTATTTACAAGACTTAAAAATAACCCAATCAAGCATCTCAATTACCGTGGTCTGCCATTACCTTATTTTTTAATTAGGGCAAGATTATGCTGTGAATTTGTTAAGATTCGTAGTTTTCGTTCCTTCACATGGATCCAAAAACTGGCGAACAATGACTGAGGAGAGCCTCATATATAATAATTGAAAAAGAAATCTCAATATGCTGATGAGTACCGTTTTTCTGGCGCACCTCAGCACAAATCATCCACAACATGCAGAGCTTCCACAGCTTCTACCACTGTACTTACTACAGTCTGAACATTAGCAATTATAGAATAAACCTGCATCAAAGCCTCTGCCAAAAATCCCAGGATGTCCTACTGCATCTGGTTGCATTTTGCAATATGAAAACCAGCATGCTTTTCTATTCTGACCCACAATCCTCTGCACAGTGTAACAAACCGCCAAGGGAGCACAGGCAGATAATAGTTCATTCAGAGATGACAGAAGCTGCAATGACAGATGATTGATTGACAGATTCAAATAAATGCTAAATATTTTTGGGACTCATGTATGAGCATGTATTCATGATGAAGTAGTATGGCCCAGTTGTATGCATACTGCATGCAACAGTATGGATTTTGTAGGAGCAGCTGCAGTACACACCAAAATAAAATAAAAAGTATGTGATTTGGAACGCAGCGTTTTTATTAATCTTGTATGTCTTAACTCACACTACACTTTCTGCCTCAACCTGCAAAGTTTCTGCTCACACTGATAAACTGGCCGGCGACAACGTGGAACTCACACTAAATATAAGAACAGAAAACGTTGATAAAGGTTTATTTAAAAAATAAGACAAAAACTGCATCTTCAACATCGTGGACAAGAAAGAGGAAGGCAACATCAATCATCCTTCAGCGCACTTCCACTAGGACAGAATGTAAGATCATAAATATGGAGCTGCAGATGGCTTAAAGATGCAGACAATACAGTGTTTGTTCTGCAGCAGTTCAGCTCTATATCACAGAGGATGGCAGGTTTAGCCACAACATGTAAAATACGACTCCAAGACTATTAAAACAAGCTCACTACATACAGAACAGCTCTTTATACAGCAGCCATGATGGGAAATTGGACTCCAACCAGACAGGAGACCCAAATTTCTCCAACTGTTAGATCATCGAGCAGTTGATCATTCGGGCATTAATTACGTGACCACTCCCTAAAGCTGAATGTCAAACAACAACCAATACAGCAGAAATTCTGTGCAATTCAAAAAGTAGTCGGGGGCGACCAATTCATAATCCATACAGAGCCCGCCTGGCTGAACCACAACGCACTTGGAACCAAGTGTTTGTAACCAAGAAAAGAAATCGACCAGTTAAATCCAAAGCTGCACAGACGTAACACAAGGAGTTAAACATCATAAATTCAGTTTTATATTTCCTATGAACACAAGCACCTCGTCCAATTTCTAGACTTAACAAACGCGGATGCTTCATGAAAACAAGTGGGAGGAGAAGTTGTTAAAGTTAAAGTTTTGTTTTCGTCTACGCAGCTACGAAACATACACAATTTACAAAGTGCCACAGTGGCATTCAGTGACTATGACAAAGAAAGGTCCACTGAGTCTCCTGCAACATTACATAATGCGCCATTAAAATCTGAGTTAGGGTTAAGGTCGCACTTCAATGTGAACTTTAATATAGTTGAGTGAAATCATTGGACTATACAAGCAATAAATATTAATAATGTATCTCAGTGATCAAACCCTTTGTCTAAACTTTACAAGACATCCGCTGCACTTTGGAAATCATCATTTTTAACAGCTCCCATGAACTTGTACCTATACGCTCATTTAATAAATAAAAATAAAAAATCAGTTTGTCAAACGTTCCTCCTTCCCCTCACTGAAGTTGAGATTCCATAAAGGGTTGTCTGGTGGAAGGACAACACCCCAAAACATGAACCCTAATCCCAGATAACTTACATTTCTTTTCAAAAAGGTGTGCAAAGCAGATGTTATGACAAATTGTATTGTATTGCATTTTATGTATCTAGTCTAATTCCCCGTCACATTTGTTATTTTCTCTCAGGGCAGAGCTGTGATGTGACTTCGTGTTTACACCTCCAGAACTGAGCAGCTCACTGTCTACTTGTTTATTTAAAGCGTATTGAACGCGTCGTGTGTCCAAACAACTTCACACTCGACAATGCACAGGTCCTCAGCAATAGACTCACCAAGTGTGAAATTAATGGGATGAACAGTTGTCGAAGCATGCGAAGGACATACAGACAGAGATTCCTTACTTTATGATGCTCAACCAGTAAATACCTGCTGAGCGCAGGTTTGAATTAAAGTCACGGGTATAGAAATGGATCTGAATGACCACATTTAGAGATCCTCTCCAGACTTTGCATTAATCAGACCTGCAAACTCACAAGAGCTGAAAAAGGGGACATGTTTACTAATGAAATCCCTGTAGGGGGGGTCTGGGGGCATCCTCCCCCAGAAGAACATTTTTGTGATTTTAACATGTAAACGAAGCATTCTGGTGCACTCTGAGAAGAAAATAAAGGGAAGAGACAACATTTGCTTCAGGTAAAAAACACATTTATTGACACCACTTCAATTAAACTTCCTGGGGTTGACCAGCAAGTTGTGGCTGGTGTGCCAAAAAGTTCATTTCTTCAGTCTTTTGGCCTGCACAAGTGTTTCAAGTGCCCGTTTTCGCTGCTTAGCAATGTGCCTCTTTCTTGCCACATTTTCTTCCTCTATCACTTCCATCCTTTTCTCTGCAGCACTTGTAGATGGCTGGCAGTCAAACTCCATCCTCCTCTCTCTGACTCTGAGCAACTTCTTTTAATTAATTAAGTAATTAGCCTTTTGTGAGCTAACTTAGCATCTGTGTACTGCTGCAAATCGAGGGGTTCTCTCTTGTGTTTTCTTGTGTTTGAAACTACAGTAATGGATTATTAATTAGACATCAATGTGGCTTATTTCTTGAATTTGCAGTCATTCGATTCAGTTAAGAAACTCTATGTTAATAATAATTGATTGGATTTATATAGCGCTTTTCAAGGCACTCAAAGCGCTTCACATATCAGGGGGGGGGACTCGACTCATCCGCCCCCGATGTGTAGCACCCACCTGAGTGATGCACGGCAGCCAGTTTGCGCCAGAACGCTCACCACGCATCAGCTATCTCGGTGGAGAGTAGAGGAATGAAGGAGCCAATTAAGTAACGAGGGATGATTAGGTGGCCATGATGGGAGGAAGGCCTGTTTTGGGAATTTTGCCAGGGCACCGG
>JBBPCS010024725.1:9036-24077 GCA_037974645.1 Hollardia meadi
CCCCCCCCCCCCCCCCCCCCCCCCCCCAAACAACATACAAACACCTGGGAGCATTGTTATCATGAAGTTAAATGTGTTGCCAAATGAAGCTGCATGTCCAACGCAGAGTATACGCTGAAGGTGCAGATACTGTGTCTCATGCTTCTGGGTTGTTAGCAGCAGACGTGTGAGGAGAAGCTTCAGATTCTAGGCATTGTTTGGGAAACAGCCTGGAATGAAATTAGGAGAGACAGCAGTGAAATGAATCCTGGTTGGTCTCTCGCTCCAGCTAATCAGATAACAACAAAAGGCAGCACAGCATGGGGGGAATCTGCCAGCAAAAAGTTAAGGGCTTGAAACTCTGTGAGTGGAGCAAAGAGATGGAGCGAGTACAGAGCAAATGTATTTGATTGGGGATGAAAGAGTGCCAGAGTTTCCTTGGAGGACCATGCATCTAATTGCTTTTGTTATGAATGCACCAGCAGGTGTCAGCAAAGCAAATGCTAAGTAGGACGCACACCAAACCACCCTTCCGATGAATTATTCACCCTAAACATCATGACTGGTTGGGCAAAACTGGAGTATGAGAAAGAGAACATTAGTACAATCTGGTAGCGATATATAAGCCGTTTGAGCTCCATCACCACTGCTTTCAGTGTGGGACACGAAGACACAAGATACAATAACATGCTAATAACATGCTTGGAGAGGATAATGTCATTTGCGTTTTCCTCAGGTTTAAAGATCTGATGTCTTTGGCGTCTTATCAGATAAATAAAACAACGGACACATTTGACTGTCAAAAAACGACTCACTGCCTCTCAGAAAGGTAACAGCAGGGGGTCCAAACTCTAACACTGCCTTTGGTATCTTATCTCACAGAGCACTACAAGTCTCAGACAGAAGTTTGAACATGACTCCAACACAGCTCCCCATATCTCTGTATAATAAATATGTCACTCAAACAACCAAATGGTAATACTTAGAATTTTAAAAGTCTGCAAAATCACAGGTGTATCTTGTTGAAATGGCTTCACATTAAACAGATCTGACTTATTTGAAACGCAGCAAGATGCTTTAGTTGTAGCATGGACTCCATTCAGTCTGTGTTGTTGACAAGGTTCATTAACTCCACTCAAATAGGATTTTCAGCATATGTTTGATTTTACTAGAGATTAATCAGGAAGTAATCGACAGGGAATAATCTTGCATGGGTTTTGATCATCGATTATCGACTATCGATCTGTAAAGCCTGCACCATTACAGAGAATTGAAACATGAAATCGGTTTAGTGATTCTGTCTAGCAGCAGATTGTCTTGACAAGGAAAGATGTCCAAAGTAACTAATAACAATGGTGAACTGGGAGTTTCCAAAGGCAATCAGCTTTGATTTAAATTATTTGATTATTAATTGTGTTATGCTGCTTCCGGTGAGTGACACCCAGGTCGGTTATTTCCAGAACAGCACAAAACATGGAAACAGATATTTAGCAATAATAAGCTGCGGATGTGAATTTATCATTTTCTTGCCTCTGAGTTTTTGGGAGTTGGCTGGAAAGCTGTGAAGAATGCTGAAACTGACTTCCAAAATTTATTGTAACAGAGTTGTTACAGTTTGAGTTACTTTAGAGTCGGCTTGTGAAGTACGAGCCTAAAACTGAACATAAATGCTATGTGTGAAAAACGGTGATTTCACACTGCTACACACAGTATGTCAGTATTACAGCACGATGGCTCGGTAATACCACCTGACAAAAGGGAATTTGACAAGTGAATACCTGACCTCATTCATAATAGCTCCTGTAGATGCAGAACGTGGTAATTATGCATCGTCTGTCATATAGAGGGAGGCTGGAGGACGTGTCGGATGGATTGGCAGCCGCCAACCGTGTAGTGTCAGGTCTATTTGCATCTCCATATGGCCTTAATGCTGCTTTAAGACGATGGCTGTCTGTCTCATGTCAGCCAGAGACTGTGCACTCAATTTCACAGCCACTTTTTTTTACTGTTTTTACAGTCTCACTCCCATGTGCACTCGCTCTTCCTTTGGTCGTTTTCCTTTCTTTTCTTTTCTTAATCTCTGCCTGCCTTATCTCTCTTACTCGCTCCTCCGAAGCTCAGGATGAAGATTTATAAGATATATGCCTGCAAGTTTTGACCTACATGAGAGTAAAACTAACCGTATTATACCCATAAAAGCAACAAAATATTGAAGGGGTACAGATTTTGCTTCTCAGCTCATTCATTTATTCCCTAACCTGTTGCATAAATCTTTTGATCTTTCTTTCCTGCGTCCTTTCTTCCTTCGTCGCTAAATTTTCGTGGTCGGCAGATTGCAAAAAGGGTTTCAAATCATTGTCAGCCTTAACCTTTACTTCAAAAATTGGCCCGCATGCACAGCATATATTGTTGTTGAGTTTTGGGTGTGCATGTGTTTCAGTGCATATTTATGTGAGTGCATATGAGCATACTCGACGAATAAATAAAAAAAAACCCCACTATAATTAGAATGCCACAGTCATTAACCTTCCATTTCTCTAAGAAAAAGGAGCAAGTTTACAAAAATCTATTTGCAAAAGGTCACACCAGACAGTCCAACACTTTGCTGTTTGATTTTCATTTTGTACCGCCCTCCTTCTCCACCTTCCTCTACTCTCCTCTCTCTCTCCCCTCACTATCACCCAGCCCCGTCCGTCTTCCTCCACAGCATTTCTCATCAGACAAACAGAGCCTGTCCTGCTTCCCAAAGCAGCTACAGCGAGCAGCTATCAGCCTGTCACATCTTATCTGAGTTTTCGCCTTCTTTCCAGAGAAGAGGAGACGAATCATGGCTCGTGTAGATTCTGAACCCTGAAATAACAATAGTAGAAAACAAGTCTGGCAAGTTGTCGTGCCAACCTGCTTCCACCGTTCTCAAATATTTTGGGAGTATTTGGTCCACAAATTTGTCTCAGGGCTGTGAGTATATCTGGGTCACATAAAGAGAGACAGTTGAATCTGGCTTTCTTCAGATGGCAGCCCTTCAGTCAGCTCTTCGTGAAATGCCAGTTGTAGTTGTTTGTTTTACAAACCAGCAGCTGAAAACCCCGACAGAGATCACAAAAAAAATCCCCTTAGATTTATTTTTCGATGTTACATATTTTGCCGGAGACTGCTGCTTGTCAGATGCTGTAGCTATATAAATATTTGATATTTATTATATATTATTTATTCAACATAAAATGCATATTTTAAACAGCTGGATGCTGGCCCAACTTTGAGCTTTCTGACATGTTAATAGACAACAACATGAGTTTAATTTTTTAAGTCTTTTTCATTGGTGCAGCAACTGTGCAGTACCTTTGAATGAAACGGTGTGAGGGTAAGGTTTGAGGTTATAACCTTACCGGCTCTAGAATCAGTTTCTCCTACAATGTGGTGAATAATCTGTATATAATGACTTAAACACATTTTCTTGTTCACTGATGCAATGGATGCTTTGTTCGTCAATTCATCATGTCTTATCTTGTTAACCCTCAACATATGACACCGCTGCCTGAAACGTTGGGCTCAGATGTGATTGCTTTGCACAAGGTGGGATTATTGAGCACATTCTGGTTTTAAAGGAGCAGGAAACGCCACAAAGATTACAGTGATACTGTGGCAAGAAAGCTTCTTTGGCATTCAGACACGGAAACAGATGTCCTTGCCGACATCTGAGGCTAGATAGATATTTAAGAACAGAAAATGGGAGGGAACGGCTGTGTGAAAAGTGACAGATGACCTTGAGCAACTCATTTCATATTTGTATGGATTGGAACTCTCATGAAAGATAAAAGTCCAAATTTGCATAGAAATGTTCAGCATTTAGCTGGCGCACCTACTGTACCCCGAGCGACTTATTAGAAGTTCAACAACAGAAAAAGCTATAAATCCTTAGAGCAACACCATTTTCAACATATATTTGATGCCAAGGTCGCAGTACCCAAGAAAAAGAATAAATTAATATTCACTTATTATCCCTAAAATACATATGCAGAATGAATTAAAGAAAGAAATGAAAACCTTGGCAGCGAAGAGGGGACTCCAAAGTTAAACGTAATTCTTAAACCAGGAAGGAGCTTGCCCTTTCCTGTTTCCAGAAGGTTAATGGAATACGGTCTTACTTCGTCCTCTGATCAAAACTACGAAATGTAGCAAATGCAGACAGATACTGTAAATCTTTGATATCTGTGAGTGTAATTTATTCAGCTCTCTCTCATAATTTGCTAATTAAAAGAGAGAGTGTGTAAAAAAAAATGTTCATTGGAATTCTGGATTCATTTATTTTTCAAAAAAAAAACTTTGATGTTGTTCAAACTTTAGACATTCTTACTCAAAAATGTCTCCTTAGGTTTTAGATCTCTATTATTATCAGCTCAAAGTTCTTTTGTCCACTTTTCTTCATCTATGTATGTCAACATACAGGTACGTGCTAGTATCCTGGTTTTAATCCAGTTCTGTTTACTGATCATCAGAATGCAGTTGTATCCTAATTTATCACCATGTATTGTTCTAGCAAAGACTGTTCACATGCCCAGTATCCTGATGTCTATCAGACTACTCCAGGTAGGATATCCAGGTTTCTCAAAACAGGATATGATGTTTACATGTTCAACAGGATATTTCAAAAACCTAACAGGGACAACTTTTATCCATCAGGCTGTCTACCTAACCCTTTAGATCTTGTTTTTTTTTTCTTTATTAGACAGTTGATAGTGGAGATACAGACAAATGTTTTCAAATGATGTTAGCAAATGCATCCCAACACCACCAGGAAAATCCCCTGTCTGTCTGTCTGCTTGAGTTTTTCATTTAGTAGTGATATATGCAACAAATCTGTGTGTCTGTGTGCCTGAAATAATTTCCAAGTTAATGAGACCACAGTTGGACACTCAAATCACAATTAAGGAACTGTTTTATATCAGAACATAGCCTCTCTCTCTGACTGCAAACGTTGTCAGAGTCAAACGGAGGGAGGAAGAGACTGCTGAAATGTTTACAACCACCATGCATTCTACTGATTTCCTATGTGAGTATAGTTCAGTTACATTTATTCAAAATCTTAATGACTCGCGGGTAATTTCATGTTCGGTTTGAGCCCAACATTTCTTTAGAGAAACGGATCTATTTTTTCAGGATTTCTGGATCAAACAAATGAAAGCCAAAGCCAAAGCATCCACCGATCATCGCTGGAGGTCAAGGATATGTGTCTTTCTTCTCTTCAAAGCGAACTCCTGGTGACTCCTTTGCAAATGTGTGTTCTGAGTCTGTCTCCTCACCCATGAATTAATCAAATCTTTAGAGAAGGGCAAAATGATGAGAGTGAAAAGAGGAGAGAAGTTTAGAGCCATTTGTGTGTCTGTGTGTGTGTGTGTGTGTGTGTGCGTGTGCGTGTGTGCGTGATCCATCAATATCGTTTGCCTCCGAACTTATTGATTCCTTTTATCGATGTCTGCATGTTTTCTACACAGTTGTGCATTGCAAAACAATGATGTCGAAATCATGCATGTAGTCATCATGCATCTAAAATAATAATTGCAAGTAAAGGTGGAAACAGCAATATGCTGAAACATCTTTTTACGCAATATAGGCTTAAAGGGAGATTTGGGGGGTTTTGAAGTGGGGCTGTATGAGGTACTTATCCATAGTCAGTGGATTGTAAATAGCGGTCGGCACATCCCCAGTTTGGAGAAGCAGCAGGTGTACCAGTGCAGGAAACTACATCCATTACATCCATTTCATCCATTTCAAATAATGACAGACATACAATTGCTCCAGCTAGTTCTCGGGCTCCCCCTCGACTCACCCATCAGCAGGAAAAGGAAGCAAAGAAAGGGTGAACTAGTGTCATCCTGCAGAAAATTTGTAATGGAAGGTTCGCACACTTTCTTGACAGTGAAAGAGCTGGAATTTTGGTAGGTTGCCTGCTTTCTGACAGGGTTAGTTATGTGTCAGTTTAAGTACAGCTAAAAGCAGACATGACTTTTTTTTTTGTCAGGAATTAATAAGGGAATTGATAAAGAATTGGGACCGAGAAGCAGAATCGATAATGATATTGGCATCAATAAAATCTTATCAGTTCCCAAGAGATTAAATACAGCAACACAGGATCAGGGATCTGAGAGCAACTGAGGCAAGAGATCCTCTTAAATGTAAGATTTACTCTACATTTACTCTACATACTATTACGTAGAAGTATAGTATTACATCAATATTTTTTCCACTAAGTCACTGGCTTTACTCACAATTTACACATTTAAATAATTTAATTAAGTAACACTTTAATTTGATTTGTAGTACATATAGGACCAGATCAATGACTATTCTGGGAACAGTTAATCAGCACATTAAGATAACATTGACTGTATTGATCTATGTGGAAGCAGGGAACTAATTTGGTAGATAAGGAATAGCCTTATTGAAGCCTAATTCACAAAAACAGAATATATGCAGGTCAAAGCTAACATTAATACATTTATGAAAGTATTTGGTATTGATCGTAGCATTCATTTTCAAAATTAAGAGTCTGCCCTTTCAATAAATATTACCAAATTCAGAGAAACATTGCTGGAGTGACCTTACTGGGAGCAAGCAAGTCGGTCATGAGCTGCAGCTACTATTAGTAACATTATAGAGGAATTATAATGATCTGTGACTCAATAGTCAAAACTGTTGTGCGTTTGCCTACAACAGACAATCCAGTGCACTCTAATCTATGGTCTGATATAGATTAATTGCTACCATGTGGATTAAACAGTATTTAAAGACTATACAATGTACAGCAAATTGACTCATTATTTCACTTGACTAGTCCATTGTCAGCCACCACTACATTACAGCGTATAAAACAGATTAGTCAGGCAGACAATAACAGCGGGGCAACAACAGGAACTTATTATACAACAGTACAGACTGTGACATTTACTGTGCAATTATGGATCAATGTATTACCATATGGTAGTTCTCAAAGAAAAAAAACAATACTCCACTTGAGGGTTGTGGCTTAATGACTCATAACAACAAGGATAAAAAAAAAAAATATATATATATATATAATGTAATGATTAATGAGTAGTTTACTCTCACTTTATGACTTTTTGCATAATTTTAAATAATAAATGGCATATTATTCACTAATGAAGTCTCCACACAGCAAGATAGTAATAGATTCAAATCACACTGCTGTTACTCGACGTGAGCTCGTGTGTCTTGCTCCACATTTGTCACCGGGCTCTGCTTGCAATGTCAACTTGTCCAGGATGACATTACGACCTTTTGACGAAGGTTTTACACGTGCGTTTACATGTAATACACACTGCATTACCTCTCCTCCTTTAGAATCTCGATATAACATTTTTTAAGAGGCTACGTTTCATCATTTGTATGGCATTTTGGAATCTAAATATTCATCCGCAAATACCTAGAGTATTACTACATAATCACGGTGCACCTTGTGGTTTAAGGAGAAGGTCATTTCAATTTATAGTCCTCAACTGATCCTTTAGTCCTAAATGATGTATGCTCTTTACAGAAAATGTAGGTTGAAATAAAATTTAAAAAACTGAAATATATTTTATAGTCTACTATCACAAAATGCCTCTTCCCTCAGTCTAATAAAAGATATTACCAAAAAACATGGTACCAAGGATCAAATCATTCGTTATTTTAGACCCTGAACAAAGCTTTAACAGAATGACCACGGCAGCATTTATTCATAATCAGGGTACGGCCATTCCTATAAGCAAGATAGTGATATTTATTATTTTTTACCACTATTATGGACTTTGCATGCGTTTCTTTATAATGTCCTTATCCCATGTTTATCCTTATCGCACCAATGGCGCTATATACATAATTTCTATATGCATAACGTTCATTTTTACTTTATTATGCATTTCTCATAATTCCATCTCTCTGTCTTCCTGTCTGCCTTTGCATCTCAATCTCTCTTTAAAAGAAAGAGCACTGTCACTGGTTCAGAAAAGGAATACTTTAATTTAACCATCTTCTCTAGGTGGAACCTTTTGTTCTATTCTGTATCTTTTGTTTAATTTCATTTCAACGTTGACTGATTTTGAAGGGTGGTGTTATGTGCTTTGGCTTATAGTCTCCCATGCTGTCAGAATGGGTAAGCAGCTTTCTAAATGTGAGAGAAACCCACAGAAGTATAGCCACACAAAATGTCACTACCATGCAGAATAATCCTGGTGCTGAACGGCTTAGTGAGTGTAGTTTAATTGAGGATACAATGCTCTGCGAACAAGAACATGGAGGCTCTCTTCGAAAGAACAAGAAGTTGAAATGAGGACACACGGGGCTGTTGTTGATGGGAGGAAACAAACAGAAGCCTGTCTGGACCAGAGAAAACGCTAGATTTCAAGTTGTTTAGTAGACTCGAACAAACTACCAACAATCACAAAGCTGACATTGTGGAAAAAAGGTCTTCAGCACGGCTCAATTTCAGTGTTGTACAATTTGTTTTGGTCACAGTGGCAAACCGACCAGGGTTCCAAAACAGTTTTCCCATGAATCTTTGCATAACTTTTCCATAATATTTCATTCCATTTCCATAATTTTAGTAGTTTAAAATAGGTAGGCCGATATAGCTATCACAGGGCACAATAATGAGGCTTTTACTCTGAGCTTACATACCACGTTTTCACCTGCCAACCATTCCAAATCTGCACGTCCATCTGTTTGAGTTAGAGAGCTTTGTTAAGGCTTTTGAACATCATTACGTAACCTGCCTGCCTGGACAGCTCTCTGACCACAAACGATTTAAGGTGGGGCGCAATGCCAAATGTAGAGGGGTATGCACACTTTGTTTCCATGCAACTAAACATGGCCACTATTCCGCTGTCAGGAAACATCACTCTGAAAAGTTCACACGCTGCAGGAATAATGTGAGTCCAATGTCTTCCATGCCCACATCACTTCAGCCGAAAGCAGATGATTGAACACGGCAATGGGTTGTGGTTGAGCATTGGTTGTTGTCTCACAGCTATACCGATGCTTGCCGTGCAGGTAGAAGCTATAACATTATCTAGCTTGGCTATGGCAGGCCTGAAACATGTGTCGACACTGGCAGTGTGGTAAGGTGCTTTTACATTGTGTTGGTGCTTTTTGCCTCCTGCCAAGGAGGTTATGTTTTCAGTGCCATTTGTTTCTCTGTCTGTCTGTCTGTTTGTCTGTCGGCAGGATTGCACAAAAACTACTGAATGGATTTCCACGAAACTTGGTGGAAGGATGGAGCATGGGCCAAGGAAGAACCCATTCAATTTTGGCGCGGATACAGGAATTTTTTTTATGTCTTTCTTTAACATTGTGAGATACCCTAACCCTAACCCTACCCCTCCTATGAAAACACAATTAAATCCGCTAGATCCAGATTTTTATTTGCATCCGTACTAAATTGTACACACTCAGACACCAGCCCTCTAAATATGCCTGATTTTTTAGTAGTGTGAAAGACCGCTGTTACATTTTAAAGTAATAACATCCCAAATCTTGATGCAGAACTGCAGTGACAACATCGAGAAGACAGTGCTCTGAAGCGCAATGAGCGACTGATTTAAAAGCTGTGAGTTTTGTCTCCTGCTGGCTGTGACTTCTGGTATCTTTGGAAATGTTGTGATTCGGTTCAATTTCCATTCAAAATTGATTCTTGACTATTTTCAGATGCTTAATCTAGACTGTCAGACCATTCACTTGTGTTTTTAGTTCACTGAATCACAATAACAAACATCACTGGCAGTTAAGCTAACTGGTCTTGATGAAGGTCACTGCCTGGCCACAAAACAAAAACATCAAAAAAAAAAAGTGAGGGAGTTTTTTTTATTTGCTAAGGTTAACTGTAATATCTGATAAAGTTGTTCCTGTCTGAAATATCAAAATCAAAGTCCAATATACTGATGGCTATATAATGACTAAATGCCTTTTCACATGAACAGACTATGGACAAAGTTATTTTCTCCACCTGTTCAGAGTTTTGGCTGGAGTGTTTATTAAGTGGGGCAGTGAACGTTGGTTGGCTAGCTTGTTTGGCAACATGCTGGAGGTTGGTGATCCACTTCACTAATGTCTTTTTGGTGATGGCGTTCAGTATTCACAAATTGTCTTTCAAATTATTATGTTATTAAATCTAAAATGTCCCCAAACACTTGGAGGATGACTTACAGTGTAGTATTTGTACTGTGCTGTGCCCATGTGATAAACCTTGACCTTTTCTGTTGTCAACATCACATTATTAAATGGAAAAAGCCGTTTTTAGAATCTGTTTATCACAGAAGCCAAAAGTTCAATTTTTATTTTGAATAGATTTTTTTTTTTCCCCCTGCTACTTTCAGTTACTGAACAACAGAAGCACAACAACATTCAATTCATGTTGTCCAATGAAAATCTATTTTTGCCTTTTTTTGTTTTGTTTGACAAATATGGAAAGATTAAAAAAAAATGTATTTCTAAGTGTTGGTGATGTTATTTTGTAAGCGTATTATTGTGTCCTGTCCCACTGCGTTCTCTGCAGTACTAGCTTGTATAAGAGCTGTCATATCTCCTCAAGCAGTTGTTTGTTTAGAGGAAGTGTGATTAAAAGACATTTTCTTTAGGATCAGGGTTCATAAAAAGGGGTTTTTATTATTATTTATAGCCTTGCCATATGTTTTCAGAGATGGGTCCCGGTACTCTGCAAATCCGGACAAATACCCACCAATATAAAAACAGACAAAAGGGACTTTTGAGAAAGAGATAAAGCCAACCATGAGAGTCCAGAGTCCACTTTGAAAATGCAATAACAGGAACAAATGAACTTGTGACTTGGAGGACACCTTATCCCTTTTGGAGGGCACATTTATGACTCCTTTATAATTCAATTCTCAAGGTGAAGCTCAGATCCGTAAAATATTACATAGGCTACAGTCTAGAGGCTGGTTTGTGCCTTTCAATTGTCACTTTTTGATTTGTGAATCCTGAGAGAAGCCCAGAGGGGATGCATTATATTGTTGTGATGTATTTTGTCTTTTATGCGTGCATGAAATGTCCAATATGCCTGCTTCCCTGGGAAAAATGATGGATAGTGGTTGTCAACCCAGGATGACGCACGGGGCCTGCGGTAAACTCTGTCACGAGCCTGTATCATCCTTCGCTCTCCAAGGTGGCTGCTGCGGATCCACATCAGTCCCTAATGTTGAGTTCAAAATGACAAGACCGACATTAAAACCCTCACAGCTAAGTTTGCTGGATATATTGGCTGTCTGAACACTAATAATCAATGTTTTACTCAAGGCCTTAACACATCAAACTTGGCTCGAACATGGACTCATAGCATACAATTACATTTAGCTGAGCCTGCGTAATTTACAATGAGGAAACAGGCCATTAGAATAGGAGCAACAGTGCTATTGAACATATTTTTCCATGTCCCACATGCAAAGAATGATGCTCAGTAGAGTCATTCAAAGTTTTACCAAAAAAAAAAGAATGTGTCATTGTTACATTTATTTCCCATCTGTGTTCGGGTATAATCTGTTGGCTAACATACAGTATGTGTCACGGGCCATGTGAAATGTTTTTCTAATTTCAGCCTTCCAATGTGTCGTGTTATTACAAATGTTTCACACCTGCTATTCTTCACCTGTCCACCAGCTGTCACTGGTGAGTAATGCTGCTCCTGGTCATCGGCCCACCCAGGTGTACCTCATCAGCAGTTAACCCAAGTATATATGATAACTTGCAGGTGTTTCAGTCTTCACTATCTTGTTCCTCTTTGATATGTTTATCTAACCATCTATCTGCCTTTTGACGACTACTTCTTGCCTATCTTATCCCTGTAAAATTGTTAGAATTCAAGTCTGCGTTCCAGTATTGAACAAGTCATGCTTCAACTTTGATGAAGGTTGAAAAGGTTGTTGCATTGGCAAGAAAACAAACACAGACTTGAGTCTGCCATTGGAGAATTGCAGCACTGATGCAATAATGCTGCCTTGTGACTGAATGGACAGGAGGAATTAGTTGGTCCTCTAGAGGCCGAGTCACTCTGTGAAGTCACACTTTCTGCACTGGTGATAGTCACGCCGCCGGGCAGAGCGCTCCTCCACTTTCTGTGAGCTGCCCTTTTCATCTCTGTGTTTTTGCTGAAACAAAAATGTAGCCACTTTGGCAAGCCAAGCTCGGCCAGTCAGGGTCCTGTCAAGTCATTGTTTAATTTTGACCACAGCATGCTCTTGTGAGCATGACCTCAGTGCTCCTTCTGTGCGACAGTTATTGACAGTCATGTCAGACTTCTACTAAGGCCACTATCCAATGAAAAGAAATAAAAAGAAAACTGTCCATTTTTTTAAATGCAGTGTTCCTCAACCTGTTTTTGCGTCCCCCTATCCATTCTCAAGGTCCCTTACAGCAAATAAAATGTAGGCTAATTGTCAACCCTGAACATTAACATTGATTATTATTGTGTCATATCATTAAAAAAAAACATACCACTGAATGCCAAATAACATATTTGATTTAACTACACAGCTGGAATATTATTATCAGTTATATATATATAAATGCAAGGTTAGAAATGTAACACTCAAACTTTAATGTTTAATGATTTTATGTCTTGTTATTGATCAGAAATAGCAGCCAATCACAAACAAGAAACAAGAGCAGCCTAACAAGGAAAACTACTGGCTACTGGAGCAAAAGCAGAAGGATGTGTAGGCTATCCAATATTATATTGCTATTTATCTTAACTGCTAATAAATGTTTCTTTTTAATTATAATGCATATATAGGCCTGTATTTTCAGACAAGTCAATATAATAAACTTTACAATGTATTCATAGAAATAAAATATAGTAATTAAAATATCTATTTAACGTTGTTTCTGAAAAATAGTAGCCTCGATCACCTTGGTCAACTGTGGGAAATGAACAAACTGCCTCCTGCCTGCTTTGCTTGTACAGATCCAGCCTGGAGGTCAGACTGCCTTGCACTGGACCAGAGTTACTCTTTATCCTTGGAGCTTTAGAGTGACTTTGCTCATAGTTTCAATGTTGATATGAGGAAATGATATATTGCTTCTGTTTTTTAAATGTGCAAGGCGCAAAAGTCATTTAAAACCAAAAACTTTAAGAAAACCGTTACAGAGCTCTGCAGAGAAAAGTTGCAGCAGTGTAAAGGCCCCCATCTCAGGTGGAATCAAGCTGGCTGATGGCCTTGCTTCGACTCAGCTTGTAAGGTGCCTGGTTGTTATGTGTGTCTGGATGCTTGATGCTAACTTGCTTTCCCCAGTAATCCGACAGTAGAATATCCCTCTTGTTAATTTAATAATAAAATAACCATGGTGACAGCACAGTTTAACCTCTGGAGAAATTAATGCTTTCAAGAGAAAGAAATTCGTAATTTCCTCCACAGGAAATATCAAGGGAGAGAGAGTCCATCTTCCTGTGTTTTGGGCAAGAGTAGTAGTTGTATTCTGCCATCCCGTTGAAAGCAATATGAAGCTGAAAAAGCTGCCAGAAACAATGAAGTTAAGAGTCTTTGCTATGGAAGCGATACATCTCATCTTGTCACATTGGTGTAGACAACATTTAGACTGCCAGTTTACCGCCCCCATTGAGAAATGCAACTGGAATGCATTCCCCAACAGATGGAATGATGGATCATAATATGAACATATTTAAAAAATAATTAGGTATACATCAACAAACCTGTGTGGACAGGAGGTATTGCGAAAGACAATGTATTAGTATGTTTGCAATGTAAAGCAGTCGTATACATTTCATTGATGCATTCCTTCCTCATCCAAGTACTAATGCGGTTTCATCAGTTTCCCTTTTTGACTTACTGCCCTCACAAACACCTCCACCCCCTGCTAAACTTATAATGATCTGGTGTTAATTGATGGGTTTGGATAATGTCATGGTAGAAGGCCAAGCATGCACCACACAAATCACATCACTGATCAAGCCAAGGGTCATAGCCCGGAGACACATTGTAGATGAGTTTTACATAAAAAAAATCATTCCTCAGTAATTTATGAAAAGGGCACATCTCACAACACCATTACGTTGCCATTAGTGAGCGGGTTATTCAGAATAATCAATCTATTTTTAACTATACTTGTTCAGAAAATGGACATTCTTGTCTCATTATAAAATACCTCCTCGCCTCCCTGTTGTTAATTAAATTGTTTAGACTTATCTGCCATGTGCTGTAGGAACATTATGTTTTAATGTCCAATAATGCAGAAGCAAAAAAAAAAGAAGAAAAAAAGGCTATTTTATTCAACTTTTCTTTAGGAAAAGTCTCTGGTGTGCTTTTTAATGGGAGCATATATCAATGTTGTCAGGGATTATCAACTAGATTTAGATTCTCCGGCTCATCTTTAAGGGAGTGTCTGTGTTCTGCCTATCTTTAGAACTGTATTTTTATCTTGTTCTCATTCTGCCCGTCTGTAGATTAAGCAGCTCATATGTTTGCCTGTCTCCCTGTTTGTCAACTTGTCTGTTTTTGTGACCCTTCAGCCTCTCAGTGACGACTTGCCTTAAACAACGCATGAAACACAGGATTTTTTTGTTGCTCAGTAGAGCGCGCTCTCTCATCTGTCAGGTTTTCATGAGCATCTATTAATTTCACTTGAGGAACAGTTGAGGTGAAAGTGATGGTTGTTGTTGCTGGAGATAGAACAAGGGGTTTCACCGGGGCGACAAACATCATGATTTAGGCAGTAGAGGCTTTATCCCTTTTTACAGAGAGATATGGCGCAATATCGGCAAAACAAAGAAACTTCTCTATGCTGCCTTTGTTTATTTACACTGAACAAAGCAATGGCGTCATAACACCGCCCCACTATGAGATTTCAGATAGCAAGCCGGCGTTCCGCAATCAAAAGAGAACAAGTAACACAGCAGTGCCGGAGTCTAATTTGTAATATGGAAATTTATTTCGAACATGTAAAAAATAAAGAAAGAGAAGAGAAAAAAAAAAAGATCATACACAAAAAAGTAATATTTACAGACAATGAAAAGCATAAAGCAAAAGAACTTGTCAAACACT
>JBBPCS010024734.1:0-24077 GCA_037974645.1 Hollardia meadi
CAGTGGATTCCTTCTTTTTAAGAATGTACCAAATTGTTGATTTGGCTACTCCTAATGTTTTTGCTATCTCTCTGATATATTCGCTTGTGTTGTTTGTTTGTTTTTAAGCCTAATGATGGCCTCCTTCACTTGCATCAACACCTCTTTGGACCTCATACTGAGAGTTCCACTGAACAGCCACCAAATGCAGGTTCAATACTTGGAATCAATTCCGGACCTTTTATCTGCTTAATTTGTCATGGAATAACGAGAGAATAGGTCACACCTGGGCAAGAAACTGCTTGTCAGTCAATTGTCTAATTATTTTTGAGCCTCCGAAAATGGGGGACTATGCATTAAAATGGCTGTAATTCCTAAATGGTTGATGCGATATTTCTGTTAAACCCCTTGAATTAAAGCTGAAAGTCTACACTTCAACCACATCCTGATTGTTTCATTTCAAATCCATTGTGACAGTGTACAGAGGCAAAATTACAAAAAAAATTGTGTCACTGTCCAAATACTTATGGACCTAACTGTACTTGCCACTTAGGTGTTTTACTCATTGCGCCACCTACTGGCAACAAGAAGTAAGCCTTGTGTGACAATCATCATTCAATTTACATGAAAGTTTCACTGCATGGTCTCCACTTTATATGCTGGAGCAAAACATTTAATTAGTGGGTGTTGTGGGGACGTGGTCGCGCCAGGGTGTGCAAGGGCCCGTTCAACACTGCTTGCAGTTTTTGATGGGTCACTCAGCAGCTGTCTATAACTACAATACATTGGTTACTGGCTAAATGATGGACAAATTTGTACTGAAACATGTTTATAAAGACAGTTATTAATGCCAAACATCTCGATCACCCCCTGATGGTGGGATGCAGTAAAGGCAATAAACTCCTCCCCCTCAATGATATTAGGTAGGACATGGGCCAAACTAAAAACTCCAAGTAAACCTCAAATAAATTTTTCCAAAAGATGGTTTGTTTCATTTTAAGTAGTTCTTATCATGCTAATGTATGTTCAAGTGTTCATTTTTCTGATCAGTTTAGTTTTAAGTAGTTATTTGATGCTATAAAAACGGGTGAGTGTACGGTCGGGAACTCGATAATGTGGCTCCCCTGCCCAGTTGCTACTGCGCAGACTCTGGCTCCGAATGACGTCACCAGGGCAAGATGGCAGCGCTCGTATCTGGGATATTTTGGCTTCATTTTTGTACAATGAGAGGACGTGGAGCCGGTTAATCCATCTTTATTTATTTATCAATGTCCAGAACAGACTTCACTGTAGTTCCAACAACTGATGTGAGAAAATGCTGGTGTAGCTACTAACCGTACCGCATATTTGTGGATCCCTTCTACAGATCTTCTGTAATATGATTTGGTCAAAATTATGTTAATAAATAGGAGGGAAGTTACAAAGGTCACGTGACCAGCAAACAGACAGGAAGCGATTCACAAATGTGCAAAACCCATTTCACATGGAGGAATTGATCCACGGATGCAAAAATATAACTTTATGTATATCATGTGTTCAAAATATGGGTGAAAATCAAATGAGCAAGTTAGTAAGTTATGCATATTTGCAAACCACTGTTTTTTTGTGGATGTGACTTTACACAACACAAAACAATAGATGTTTGTGGATAGCTACATTTTTGTGGATCATGGTACACATTTGTGGATTGTCTGTGGGTTACAACTATTAGTCCAATAAAAACATCCATACAGACTACATTGGTTCTAACTGCATTCAGTTCTTCAGCTTAAGTGAATATTTTCTGAGGAAATTTCAACACATATTTTCATGCTTAGTTGCTGTGATGACTCTCTGCATTCCACTGGCACAAACGATAGCTACAATATGTGTATGTGTTTTCAATTTCAAGCATCAATAAAGTACAGATATTTAGCATGTTATCCCAGCCCTAATGCAGGTTACCAAAATTCTAAATAAAAAAAGGATTTATGCTATAACCTTAGTATGATTTCTTAACATCCATTTTGACATGAACAGCATCATTTAAAAGTATTGACAGTGACTTATAAGAATTATAATTAAGTATTGACATTTTTAATGTCCTACAAATTGATCGTGCTCTGTAAAGTTTTCTTTTATATCTTTAACATTTCACCACATACTACAATTATCCACAACATAATTAAGTATAAAACACCTCAAAAGAACACCATATACAAATTTGTTAATTTCAACACAATAAAGTAAGCATCACATAGAAAAATATATTCTAGGTCATTTCCTGTGTGTGAAGTGTTGCATTCACCATTTCTCTCAAAAATCCAATCATTTCAAAATAGAAAGTACACGATAAAATGAAATAAATAAGATCAGTTGGTAGTAACATCTACAGTCAAGAGGTAAAAGGAATGGAATATTACAGCTTCAGCAGTATGACTAGTGTGTACAGTAGGAGTGTTGAAACAGTGTTTTCCTTTAGTCTTGTTTTCTGCAGCATGACATGATAAAGAAAGAAACAACATGTCTAACACATTCAGGCAGTTTCACAGAAACTATAGGAAGGATTGATTCAGGTGTTTGACACTTGAATGTTGAACTAGATTTGCTGTCCTGCTCTCCTTACAGGCCACAGTCCAGTTCAGTCGTACCGCATATTTCCACAGTGATGTATGTATGTGTGTGTGTGTGTGTGTGTAATTGAGGGCACAGTCTATACATCACGGAGTGGCAATCCTTCTTTCCCACTTTTCAGAGCTTTCTTCCTGTGCTTGTAGCAGGCCACTGTGACAGCAATGATAAGGCCAATCAGCAGCAGGATGAAAAAGATGGCAGCCGCGATGACACCCACTGAATACACTGTAGAAGACAAAACAAGCCACATTAAATGACTTAGATTGATCACTTTGGGGAAAACTTTTTGCAATAAACACAAATTTTCCAAATTTGTGTTTATTAGAATGTAGCATAGTGGCAGTAAAGAAGAACACAAAAGAGAGAATGAAAGTCAAAATAAAACAAAAGTCTAAATCCTCACTATGTACCCCTATTGGCTGCAGTAAACATCCCACAGCACAAAAGCCTTGCACAGAATGAACACCATTCTGCAGATTTTGCTATTCTTTGAGTTTGACCACAGCAGAGAAAAATGTATAAAGTTTGTCCTGAGGGTGGCGCTAAAGGAGAGGTCATTATTTAATAAAAACATTTTTTTTTTTTAAAGGCTGGCGTTAATTTTATATTTTCAATATTTTGTATGTTCAATGTTTGTCAGCAAATCCCATTAAAAAGTTCATCTCTTGATATTTCTATCCATCTTCCCCTTCTAAATTCTCTGGGTGACTTGTATCCAACAATTAAAAGTCTACCATTTATAGTAAATGCATTTAGTTTTACATACACACACACCGCTCAGTGGGAGAGTTGCATGTTTTATGATTCAAACAAAATGACATGACATCGCAGCTTCAGCCCAATGTCCCATTGTTGGGATCCACAACTGAGTCTCGCGCATGTGCCAAGGAACTCAAGGAATAGGACCCAATTGCAGACAAAGACTACTGAGCAGTGATATTTATTTCATACAGAGCAGGAGGCTTAGGGGATGAGGAGACAGGCGAGGGTCAAAACCAGGTAACAGTCAAGCCAAGGCAAACATAAACAAGGTCCACAAAACAGTCAGGCAAGAAACACAGGAACACTGGCACAAAGGCACACAAGGTAACACAAAGAACCGGCAAAGACAGAGGGAATCACACACTGTCTCACAGCCACACTACAATACATCCAGTGTAATGTCACCTCTTGCTCTAATTGCATATTTGCTTATTCGGAATAACTTGCATTTAATCCCATTAAGATGCACAAAGTAACAGCCAATATATTTTTTTTAAATGAATACATATTTTTTCATCCATTGCTCAGCTTAGCAACTGTCATGTCACTGCAGTGCTGTGTTCTTATTCCCCCTCTGTCCTCCTGTCTGTTAATCTGTGTGGGCATAGCCTCTCCTTCACTCTCCTGGTTTCCAGCGCTGCTTTTTTTCCTGCACACCTGTTCTTTGTCAGCCTCGTTAGATCCGCCCTGTCCCCAGTGTCTCTCCAGCTCCTCTTTTGTTCTCTTGTCGCTTCACCTAATTCTCCTCACCTGAGCTTCTCCGCCTCGTCTCTCCACCTGCACTTCATTCCCTCGTCAGTTTAGTTTGTCTTTCAGTCCAGTTTTGAGTCGAGTCATTTGCTTTGTTTGCCTGTCTCTGTGTTCCCGTATTAAAGTCTTTAATAAATACTCAACGATTGATCCAGCCTGTTGTCTCCTGCATTTGGGTCCTAATGCTGAACTCATCTCGTGATAGAAACCACATTTGTTCATTATTATTAAATGTAGTGCAAAAATATCTAAATGTGTAAATATAATAATAAATGTCCATCTATGCATTATCTATAATGACTTAATCCTTTGCAGTTCCTTTAGTCTACAAAGAAATCAACAAAAAATCAACACCAAAACTATGGAGCACGTGATTATTGCTGTGAGAGTGTGTCTTGCTATTGAAGTACCTGGTGGACGGCTGGTGGGTCAATGTTGTGATCACTACACAGGTTTTTACTTCCATGACTTATGTTGGGACATTTGTGCACTGAGGAATAATGTGATTGAATCGCTTCCATGCCAACATTTTTCAGCTTGCAGCCTCTCTAAGAACCAGGACACCTCACCTTCAAAGATGGACTTGCCGTCGTCGTCGGAGCATTGGGTCTGGCTCGGCTCTCCCAGTTGCTTGTCAATGCTACGGCTGGGGATGTAGGCCTGGACGTAGAAGCAGTAGCTCTCCCCACGGTCCAGATTAGTCAGCTCTATCACACTGGTCTTAGAGTTCAACTCTTTCTGCAGACAACACAGGAGGAAAACATAGTTTGTATGCTCTTATTCATGTGTGTTGATATTGTGATGTCTGCTGTTACACACCTTGCCGGTGCTCTTATTTTTCCGATAGGTGACTCTATACATCAGCTGGTCAGAGAAGATATCCCTGATGTTCAGCTGGCGGTCATCTTTAAACAGGGCAGTGAGTGGGTCAGTCACATACAGGGTGGTCTTCTTTTTGTCTTCACTTACTTCCAGCTTGAAGTCAGGTTTGCCTATATCAGCTGTGAAGGAGGGACAGGGCGATCACAAGGTGTTTATCGGCAGACAAGAATTTGTCTGTACAGCCCTAATCTAAAATATTTCATTTAGAGTTCAAACTAAAAGTGAGTGCAACTGAAATGTTGCTTACACAGTAAAGCTGTGTGCACACACGGCTACAGTAAGGCTGGATTTATACCTGAAGAACAGGGTTAACTGATTTTTATAACCCAGATTTTGATTTTACCACTGGACAAGTGTAACATCAGGGATCAGGCCATATTGTGATGTAATTATATACACCTTTGTGTTTGCATTCTTTCAGTCAATGTTATTACTGAATAGGATACTACTGGGGTGTATTCACGTTCTTTCATTCGCTGTGACAGAGCAGTGATTGTGGTAAGCAGGTTTACAGAGGACATGTCTTTGTCAGATGTAAAAAGCATCACATTACTATTATTTAATACAATAGGTCAAGGTTTAAGCAGGAAGTGGGTCTGTAAGGGATGTTTCCAACAAATTGAGGATTAATTTTGGGACACCTTTGTTTTTCCTTGAGTCATCTGACACTTCTCTTGACCTTTTACGGCCCCCGATCAGATAGTGTTTTGTAGGTTACAAAACACATCAAACCGCCTTTTTTAGAGGCTTTGGTGGACACAGAAAAGAGAAGTGTGCAGTGCATTTTGTAATTGTTGCAAGGCAACAATACTAGAAAACAGCTCATATGAAGTGCGGCACTAATATGCCTCCAGGCTGCTCTTTCTTGTTCAAATCGTGGTAACTACAGCTGGTAAAGTCATAAAGCTCCAGGTATCCAGAACCAGCCAGCACAAGTTTCTCCTCCATGATTGTTGTTTCCAAGCAACTGTAAAAAGGGTCCTCCGCTCAATTCATCCAATTGGGCAATAAGAAAAAACACAAATGATGTTGGGAGCTTTTCTGCTCCAAGTTGAATTCTTTTCAACTCGAGGCATTCAGAGGGCTCCTACAAAAAAACGCAAGGCGCAAAATGCTTATTACCCATAGAAAACAACTGGAAAAAGACGCTTCTGACTGCACTCTGCACACTGTCTGATCTGCCCCTTAGACTTCTTTTTAGCGATGTCACCTCGTTCCAAAAGATCAGCAATTAATTTTGTGAGTTATTAGCAATAGAGATGATACACAAAACTATGAGAATGAGACCTACAGTGTAAGAAACTAGAAATAATCCTTTAAAAATGTTAAAACTCAGGAGATAACATTTACCACATTGGCTTTTTGTGTGTGTGCCAGTTAAATGTGTGTATCAGCTTTTTTTTCAATGCTGGCCTGCTGCAACATGCATCTGGACAATTTCTATGATATTTGGACAAGTCAAATGTTATTTCTAACAGATTAGAAAAACAACATATTTTAGCAAAATGACCTACTGTCTTTGTAAGGGCAGAATTTTGGCGAGCTGGTGTAGGGGAACTCAGTGAGGTCAGAGGTGGCCCCGAGGGGGGGTTTAGACAGGACGTCAGCCGTGTAATAGGTATTCAGGTCAGTCAGAGAGTTGGACAGATCACACAATGTCAATGAGGACCGGATACAATGAGGGTTCCTCTTTATGTCCCCACTAACCCTGCAATGGTTTCACAAAACAAATGATTCATTACACACGAACATGAATGATGGATGCAAACAGTCTAAGGAATCAGACGAGCATTAAAATCAGCACAGACACAAGAAAATTGATTACAGAAATACACTGTCATTCTGAGTCTTAACATAAAGACTTTAACACATACAGTAGGCGACTGCTGAATGCAATCACAGCAGGATACACCTTTGCAAAAAAATGTATAGAACCAATATATCGTGGAGCAGCGATACCCTTGCTGGCATTTGACCTTTAGTCATATGTTTCAACATATCTGACCTAAAATCAATATTTCAGTAAAAGCTTTTACTGGAACAGTAATGGATTTTTATCAAGCCCTGCTGCCATTATGATTTCCTTCAAGGTTATTCAGCGAGCATGTGAGAAGGAAGTGTGCAACAGTAGACACACCTAAATTCCAATGCAATTTTTCTCAACAAGGCTAACAGGTGAGGTTCGGATGAAGGTACTCACGAAGAGAACTCCACTGTGTAGGAGTAATTGGCTGATGGTTTGGGATCCCAGGTCAAAATTGTTTTAAAGTTGGTGGATTTCCAAGTGACATTCTGTGCTCGAGGATAGGTGCCTGCAAAATGAAAGACGCCATGTAAAATACTATTATAAGACCTGATATGAGGTGTTAAATCATGATAGTCATATACAGTTACACATCAGCGGAGTCATTGTGGCAGGGAACCATGCACCAAAAGTATTTTATATTTTCAGATACGCTGACTTTAAAAAAAACCAAATGATCAGGCTCATCAGATGAGAAGATCTTAATGAAAAGCTGAGTGAAACAGGTCGCTCTTATCAAAGCTAATAAAAGATGCTTAGTCACATTGTACTTGGGGACTGGCTGTTCCATAATACTACAAACACTTGTAGGTTTGTTTCATCTTTTTTTTGTGTACCATCAAAAGAACCAAAAGATCACATGAGAGATTAGAGAGATAGAGTATTTAAAGGCTGGTCAAATTCATTGTTTTGTTTTGTTTTTTCAACAATAAGACTTATTAAATGCTATAAGAAGTAGCTTCTTGTAGTCATAGTAGGGGAGTATAGAATGTGATTATTTAAAAACTGGACATAAAAAGTGACAATTGATAATCCGGATAGATAACCGGTTAAATGACCTAGACTGTGAGCATAAACAGACTCGAATTTTCAAGTTGCAAAAACGGTAGTAAGGTCTGATCGTCTGTTTAGGCGATTATCCCTGCATCCTGGAAAAAAAGGTTACTGGTAACGTTCTTATTCTCGTTGCCACATTATATTCATAACATGTACAAAATAACCCTCATTTGTGATTTATAGTTTTCTTCTTTTCTATTCCAATTGTGTATATATATATATATATATATATTATAGTTTCTACATTTCTAATTGTACCATAATAATAATGTGGCTCAATCAGCATTAAGTAACTCATACACTCGTGGCATTACGGTCGCTGAAATGACACATTACTGTTAATACCTAAATTTAAAAAAAAAAAAATTAATTTCCTCTTAGGTTGCATGACTACAGGACTCACCTGAGACAGAATGTGTGGAGAGAAAGACGACAATTAACAGAGCTGCAGTAGGCACCATGTTGGGTTCAGTTCCTCTCAGACACACAGAGACACAGTCAGACACAACTGATTCAGTTCGCTCCTAAACACGTAGTGTAAGTAATTCCACCGGATCACCGTTTGTACGCTATGATTTCGTTTCATTTCCGTCTGACTACAAACCACTGGTTATACCGCTGTAACTACGCGAGGCTTGGCCAAATAAGGAGCGTCCGGCTCTGGCGTCAGCAGATTGGGGACGAGACTGCGTGCCTGTCCCGCTGAGGTCATTGAACGGACAGAGGACGGTATTCTCCTGGATTACATCTTTTAACACCACACTCAAAACTGAACCATATGGCAAAAGAACCAATGACATTTAACCGCAAAGAACCAGACCGGCAGTATTAGCTTTCATCATAAGTGGTTAGTCTTTTTCTTCCCTTTGATTCATCATTTACAAAAGATCATATGATAATCAACCATTACAAGTTACAACAGTCTCTTAATTCTGCGACCCAAAACTTTTTTTTCTTTTCTTTTTTTTCTTTTACAAAGATAGGAAATAGAGAAAGGCAAAGAAATGTTTAATCTATTAGCCTAAATGATTAATTAATTACTAAAATTATTATCTGGTAATCAATGTTTTGTTTAGGGAGCAATGGCAAGATTAATAAGAATGTAAGATCAATTTGGATACTGATCAGTATCCATTCCAAAATGATGTAGTCATAGAAGGATGATGAGAGGGGACAGGCCTGACTTAACACACAACCATATTTTCTGTTGCATGACGGACCAGTGGAGAAAAATACTCTATTTCCCGCAGAAGCCTGGCTGGATCTGACTACTGTGTCAGCATCATTTGGATCTGAGAAATACTGCAGCTCAGTGCATGAGTCAGTACGTTCAATCATCAGACAGCTCCAGTGGGTGAACCAGAGCTCTATTTATAGTCTTAGTTGTTTAGAGGTATGCTAAATCTCCCAAAATACACACATGCCTCTGAAAATGAGTTTATACTATGGTACTACAAGTGTGTAGTGTTTCTACAAAGGTTTCATTGTATTAACATTAAGTTAGCTGTGGATCGAAACCTTAGAAATGGAAACGTCTTTTTTTCTTTCTTTAAAAAAAAAATTCTTGTCAAAGTTATTGTTGTACTCACAACTGCATTGCCATGCTATAAAGTGTAACTTGTAGAACAACATAACAACAATAAAAGTCTCTGCAAGTTTATTTTTCCACATTAAAACTATCTGAAACCAGTGGCTTCAAGGAAGGTAAGAAAAAACAAAACAAAAGACTACAGAATGCTTTATAAAATGGAATCATTTGCAGGAAGTAAGTGAGACATATAGTTAATAGAGTGAAACAAGCAAAAACACTGGTTGCTTACAGTATATGTGGTACAGTCCTGAGACGTGGTTGTTTTTCCTCCTCTGGAGCTAGTGGGAATATATGTCTGGCACCACGCCAGACCTTGTCCCCCTGCCCCCGTTATCCCTCCCCCTCCCTCCTTGGCAGTGAGGGGCCCAGACGCACGGTCCGCTGTTGCTTTGAATGCCAAAGAATAGCGTGGAAGGACTGAATACAAATGCAGCTCCTTCACCAATTCTTTCCAGTGGATGAAAGGACGGTGAGAGCTTCCAGTAGAGTACACTTCAGAGGATAGTCAACAACTACAAAATTTAACACAACTCATTTGGCTCATCTTTAGAATTTTATAAGAGTTTTTATTAAGCCATCTTACATTTTTAATGGCTGGATTTTTCACATTTCATTTCAGAATGATTCTTGGAAAGAGATTCTTGGAAAGAGTAGCGCAAACACTCACTTCCCATTTTCCTTAATAAATGCCACTGACAAGCAAGACACGTTTGATGGATGGCTAGATTAAACCAAACTACTGGGGGAAAGGTTTATGTTCCCAGGGCACTGAGTTTTATTTACCTCTCACAATATATTCCTAAACATTTATCCATCTCATCATATCTTAAGGTGTTTTCTAGTAATAGAATTCCAGCAAGTGATCTAAACTTCCAGACACTAAGCTGCCTTCAGTTGGCTCTGTGATCCATTGCATTATGTAGAAATAAACAATGGCATGAGATCATTGGGCCTCTCTGTCTATTGTATCAAACGATGCTACAGTCGGGATTAATTAGCTTTGCCTGCTGGATTTTTGCCTTTATTACTTTCCCAGGCCCATTCCTGGAGAGGAGAGGAGCAGCTATACAACGCTAACATTTTCTGTCTTGCTCTGTTCCTTACAAACTGGATTAATCGTCACTGGAATTAAAGGCTCAGTTCATCTAGTTAATCATATAATTCTGAGATTTCTACCTCTACGCCAATGGAAGTGGTTCTCACACCCTGTACATAAGTACTTTCAGTACTGAGGCCAGCATTTGTACATGTCCTTAAAAAAAAGACAGACTTTATTGACAAGATGAATCTATATTATGTTCAAATAAGAATGGAACTGCCTTTACACCTAGCAAGTGGAAGTGGAATTGAAAGAGATATTTAGGTATCTGGCTAGACAGCACTCTGTCCTTGTTACATCATATCAGCAGGTTACAGTCTAAGATTAAATCTAAAATTGGCTCCTTGTATAGAATGTGCAACTAATTCTTGTTTAAATGACTATCCTGCCTATGTTGGACTATGGTGTTATTTATAGGACATCCCCTGCCTGTGTCTGCTGCCTATGATTTGCAAAAAACACTAAAACTGCACAATTTTATTCCTAAGTCATCTTTCAAGGACTATATGATTGTGGAAAAATAAGATGTATTGTATGGCCATCTGGTAAGCCCTGTATTGTTTTGCTTTAATTCATTAAATTCCTCCACGCGTCTTCTGAGCTCTCTCTCTATCTCTCTGATGCCGAATGCGCACCCCACTTCTGGTTACCCTGACTTCCGCTATTGTCGCAGGAATGAGAGCAATTTCTGTGTCATTTGTATCTCAGTTATTGTACTTTTTGTTATGGACTCGCTGGTCCGTAGCATATGAGCACAAAGACTTGTCCTCCCCTAAGCTTTCAGACGCTGCCTGATGGGTATGTAGCCTACCACGACGCCCCATTTCTTTCCCTCAGTAATCATCTTGTTTTTAATGTGATATTATTATGTATGACAGGGACTGTGGGCCTGGGTTGGTGTTCAGCAGCTGCACTGGGGAGCTGCAGTGGCTACTCTGCTCGCGTTACAAGAATGCTTCTGCATTGCCTTTAGTGGACTCTGCTTTGCCTTTAGTGGACTCTGCATTGGCTTTAGTGGGTCCTGCTTTGCCTATATAGCTGACCCTGCTTTGCTTATTTGAGTAGTATTGTTTGGTGTTGTAATTTTCTAAGCTGGCATAACCATTGTTTGCCGTTTTATCACGAGCCGTTTTATCTGTGAGAATGTGTGAAAGTGGGGTGTATCTCACCACTTCATTTCTGATTTGAAGTTATGTGCCCGGTTATACAACGTGGATGTTTGGTGTTTCATTCTGTTTATTTTTGCCTAAGTTGCAGCACGTGGCTGCCTAGTTCATTCAATTAATTTCATTTTAAAGTTATAGTTTTATAGTTTATTGGTTCATTCTGCTTACAGAACATTACAGAGTTACAGAACGTCACAACCCATTTCAATCAACACTGTTTGTGTACATTATTTTGTTTATTTTGCTTTATCTGCAACATGCCACTACTGTGCCATTATTAATTTGTATGGTTTATTGTTTCTAACCTAGTTTTGATATTTGGTTGATTTGCTTGAGTGCAACCCCACTAATTTTATGTATCCTTTCCTTGCCTCTTACAGAAGCTGAGGGCCTTAAGTGGTGGGGCTGGTGTGTTCTGGGGGTGGTATCTCCTCCCTGTGTGCTGTGCCCTACACCCGTGGTTTTGACCCTTCACTAGTGTGTGTGTGCGAATGTGTGTGTATATGTGATTCGGGATGCCTCTTCTCTGGGATGCCTCTCATCCTTCATTGGCCCACCTCTCCACTGGTAAGCCTCAACTTCTGGACCCTTCCCTTCCCCTAACAATATGTCTGAATGTGTCTAATGGCTATTTTATTATATTGTTAGTAGTAATAAAGAACTGTTGATGTATGGAACCACATCTCCTGCTTCCTTGTACAACAAACCTGAATGAATGCCTTAAGTTATTGGTACTTGTCTGAAGTAAATATTGTTCCTTGGGTGTAACTCCCAGGGTGGTGTTGCCGGATTCTCTAGATTATATTGGTTAATGCTCACCGTACCATACACCTCACCCTCATGTTGCCACAATATGGACACTATCACTGATTCATGCAGCTGAGCTGTTTCCTTAATCTTTGTCTGTCTGCTGCTTACTGTTGTCCCTTACTTTTGCTTCTTCTTCTCTTGCTGCTTCTGTTTTGCTTTGCCTGTCTGTCTTGCTACTATTGTCTGAAACATTTGTCTGCTAGTTATCTGCCTATTGCTTGTGTGTTGCAATGACTGCATGTGATTTATGTAATGCTTGTTATCACATGTTATTCTTGGTGTGATTTTATGTGTATTGGAAATGTTTGGATATGTACTGCTGCTTTTTTTATTTTTATTTTTTAACTCTTTATGTTTCTTTTTTTTTTTTGCCTCTACCCTCTTCCCTCAAGAGGTGTTGGCTTTTGCCAGGCTACCATTGTAAACATAATTTTGTTCTTAATGACAAAAAAATAAAATCAAATAAACTGCAAATTGTAATCATCAGTAAGGTTTTGGTCCATATTCTAACCTCCCTGGCACTTAAAGCGCTTTGAGGAGTCGGTAGACTTGAAAGGCGCTATATAAATGCAGGTCCATTTACTGTAATATCATTTTTTTTTAATTCTGTGGTTGAGCTGATAGATGTAGGGAACTACCAAATGATATCAAGATCCACTCAAATATGTGTTTTTCTTATGTTTGTATCCACTAAAGACAATGTTGACTTGTAAGTTTTTTCACATTCCTCTACTGAATGGGGCAATGTCTGTGCACTTCCCAAAAGTGAATTTAATTCAAACAAAAGGGAAGTTAGGAGCTCAATTTTCATTTTCCGTTTCACAGTCCATTTTCATCATCACGGACTCATTTCTGCTTACAACTTACCTCTTGTAAGACTATACATGTTTTTGTTTGGAATTCTGATATGCACTGTTTAAACTGAGCTCATCCCTTTAAAACCACATAGCCTTCAGCAAAAACACATTTTAAATGCATGCATGCATTTCTCTCCTGGCAGACTGTGTTTAATCAAGGTTAGACCATCACCAGATTTTAGCTTTTGATCTGGGAATTAAAATGACTCATGTGGCATGTGGGCCTAGCAATGAAACAAGGTATCAAAGTTTTAGGGTGAGTGTTCCATGTGCAGTCTGTTTATCATCAATCTGTCAGCCCCCTCCTTACAACTATTCACATTTCAAATCATTGAGGTGTGTAGATTATGAGGTGTCTTATTTTGATTTCTAAATAATAATTGTGCATGGATTTGTTGATATAGTAACCAAAATGTAGTGAGACAAAAAAATAAGCAGATTAAATAAAATATATCTGTAAAGGTAGTATGGTATATTGAATGTGTCGTAGAGAGCCAGGATTGCCCCACTTCTTTTTTCCTTCAGCACCCAGCAAGAAGGCAACAATAAGTTAATACTTACCTAAACCAATATATCATTACTCATTGATGAAACATGTCGAAACCCATAACTGATACCGTAAAATGTTACGTTAAGTCTAACATAGCTCTGGGGAATTGTAGTTCTCAAACAGTGTGCCATCTTGTACTTGCATGATTGTTTAAAGTTCCAAGGAAAAAGGAAGGGGGTGGGCGTCTTAAAGACAAAGGCCTGGGTGCTTTCAAACATTTCCTGTTTTGATAACTTGTTAGTTATGATATATTTACTTGGAGCCAGAGCAGACATACTCTGTCATAGAGTGTATGAGGGAGTGTGGACATCTGAGCACTGCACGCAGATTGTTACAAACCTGGCTCAGGATTTGCAACAAAAGGAGAGTCCACACACTACTGAAAAGGTGAAAATGTATTTATTAAATTAAACATAACATTGATGCTGAGGTAAGAGTTAATGTCACAAGGTCAATCTGTTAGTCACTACTCAGGTTAGATTAAGCAATATGTTAGATGGGTTTGATACATGTAGCAAGTACCAACATGTATAACCTGTATAAATCAGAGATGTCTTTAAACCTGGAGTGTGGGACTTTTTTCAGAATTTTTTTTTTGCCAGAAATCATAGGTGCCGATTTATGTTTTTGCCCGTGGGTGCTGACATTAAGTGAATACCACTTAATCGGTGCTAACTCATCGGTGGCGCTATCCCCGCTGCTGCTGCAGGTTCCTCCATGACTCCTGCTGTTGATGGCGCTGCTGCTGCTTAAGGGATTCTTGGTTGATTCTTTATTCATTTATCTATGTAGGCCTATTCATTTATTTTTTTTGATCGGCTTCCCCGTGGGTGTGCAAACCTTTTTCGTGGGTGCTCGAGTCCAGAGCACTCATGTGATCGGCGCCTATGCCAGAAATTAAGGGGGACCGATGGAGTAGGCTACAGCAACTAGAAGAATGTCAGAGCCTATGGCACTATAAGCACGTCAACAATCTTTATGTAATTACTCTCACTGCCAGAATGGGGAAGACAGAAATTCCACAAAGCAGTTTTAAGGTTTGATGCATTTTGGGAAACAGTAGAATGTGGTTGATTATGTGGAATGAACTACATCTCTTCGCTTACAGTGACCACCAACAAAGGAAAGTTCTTATTTCAAATGAAAGTTTCTGGTAATTTCTTGCTAACACCCACATTATGCTTCTCTGATTGGCCTTTTCCTTCTATTGTCCCCAGGAACTTAATTTCCTGCTTCTTATTCTTATTCTAATTACACAAAATATGAATAAAAAAAGCAATGGTTTGGGTTTTTAAGACATCACAACATACAGTACATACTTAATTTACCCACAGGACCACATACCTTAAAATGAGCAGATAAACAATATCCATGCAGTGAATATACAGGTATGTCTATTTGTGCAACCAACCATTAAAGCCTGGCACAACATAGAAGAGCCGACACATCAAGACAGATCTCAGATGTGTTCACTTATTTACAGTACACACAGCCTGAGTGGATTGCCAAAACTATATACTGACAGAAATGAAAGGAAACATGAAAAATAAAATATACTAAAAGTATACACAAACAAAACTCAATGTGCAGTACAACTTGAGGAAATTCAAAAAGCAGGTGCACGGCTTATATTCAACCACTCACAAACATTCAATGCTTAAATTTCCACCGTGATTCCTGTCTGGAAGGTACATATCATTTGGTAAGTGAAAGGAGTCAATCAGCAGCCACAAAGAGTATCTACATTCAGTTTACTTATCCAGCCTGGTCTCATCAAATGGCATATGAACAACCCGTCAATGTTATTTCGCATTGTTATCACAATGCATTTTTGCTTCTTGCGTGTCATTTAACGCCATCTTCATTAAACTATTGTCATGTAGAGCAAGAAAGTCCACACATGGAGGAGGATGGGTAGTAGATGGGTCAAACAAATGCAGGACTTTCACCCAGGAGACCGGGGTTTGTGTTATCTTTTTTCATCTTATACCTAAACCTAACCAAGTATTTTTGTTGCCTAAACCTAACCCAACAACGAACGTAGGCCACATGACTACCACATTGAAGGTCACATGATGAAAGTCACCTGACTTGGCCTTTTCCTGTCTAAAACTCATAGAATGCGAATAGCGTTAAATGACATGTGAAAGGCTAAATGCAGACGTATTAAATGACACATGTCCTGAAAAATGCCGTGCTATTCATACACCACGCCATGAGATCACGTTGGCCTACCAGCCAGCTCAGATGACAGATAATAAGAGTTAAACACTGGGTTTACAGAAATATGAATAAAAATTGGAAATAGAGCAGACACTCATACATTGCAGGCAAACTTTTCATAGTCAGGCTACAATTTCATTATGGTTCATTGAAACATTGATGAAATTTGGAACTTTACAATGATTGTTAGGATGTTAATATTGGGGGGTATACAGGTTGATCTGGTTTGTAATATATGATGTCACTGACAACAGATGCAAATGAGGCAAAGGTAGTGCATCCTAATAATTTTTTTACCACATGATTACAATATTTAAAATTTAAGGTAAGTCTCACCTACTGTACCTTAACCATAATTTATTTGGTATATCCACAATTTTACCCTAAAGCTAGGTGTATAGTTGTGTGTTAAGGGGTTACAGCATAGATATGGAGCTTTGGCCTCTATATGCTCATCAAAAATGTTTGCGCACTACATTTCAGGTCTACAGTGGGAATGGAGATACCACGTGGAGACCAAAAGAAGAAGACCTATGACTGGTCGGCTTGTTCATGAAGCAGGAAATATTAATCTGCTGCTTTTCAGTAACACTAACAAAGACATCTCCACTGCACATCTTTTGCTAACTGAGATCACCACCTCTATCACAGTGAATGAAAGAATATAAACAATCTGTCCATCTAGTGTTTGTGGTGGTGCAGTTCATGAGCTCTGGGACATTGCATAACTATCTAATATCATGTTGATATAGGGTTGGAGATGAACTGCAAATACAGGTACATACAGTAGTGTGACAAGTGTCTAAGAATAAAACATTCAAATTAGATAAAAAAAGAAAATCTATCAAAATTCCACTATTAATCGGTTGTTTGTTAGAGTGTGAGATGAACAGATCTCATGCAGTCCCCTATAGAAGAGTGCTGTCTGTGATCTGTGTGGTCTCTCAGATGCTCTCTCTCTGTAATATAGGTTCAAACTACAGCAAACAACAAAGCGAGACTACGAGACTTGAACTTGTCTTGACAGGTGGGAAGAACTCTTGACTAATAAAACACCTTCCTGGCACCCTTATCATGCATTCAATTCCAGAGGAAACACAGAAGTTTGGCAGTGTCACAGTGAGCAGGACTCAACAGCCTCTTACGCACAGGGAGTGGCTAAACACAAACAAAATCCAGCCTTGTTCCTGTTAAGCTGGAAGTGCTGAGGTGTTAGATTCCCTGCATAAAGATAATGACTTAGTGAATAGCAGCCACCAGCTTTAGTTTAAGAGCAGAGAGGCCACCAACAAGAGGAACTGAGTGGGAGGCCTTATGTACAGTTGCACGTCTCCTACACTGAAATTAATGTATCCAGCTTTGAGTTAATTCAGTTTCTAGCCAGCATTGCTACACATTTTACACAACGTTTTATTGACATTTTAATTATGCGCTCTGGGAGCAATGTCAGTTTTTGCAATTCCTCTCAGTCGATCACTTCAATAAAGACTGAGAGCCAGGGATTTCTGTTGGGTTTTGTGATACTATTGGTCTGTTCAACCAATAGAACTAGAAGTTGATCATTACTTATCACTATCATAAAATTCAATTTGTGTCAGGCGGAGTGTGGCCGGCTCAAGTCCAGCATGGACCACAGTATGAAGTGGGGACTGGTCCCTGGAAAGGTGCCAGTTTGCTTCCTGGGCACCACTGAGGTGCCCTTGAGCAATGCACTGAAAAGTGGAGTGCCCCTTCTCTGTGACATCTCTGCAACTAATGCTTAGGTCCCGTGTCTGTGCATTTGTGTGTGTATTTCAGGTTGCTCACGACTACACAGAGTAATTAATTAAATACATTTTTGATCAGAAAATACAGCAGTGGTGTGAATATTGAGTGTTCTCTCTGATTTGCAAAGGTAGACAGTGATATCTGAATGCATGGTTGGCTGAACAAAGCATGAAAATTTGCCAACAGAAACCATGATTTGTGTTTTCCTAATCCTTTGCCTAATCCTAACCAAGTAGTTTTAGGACTATACCTCATGATATTATAGTATAAGTTTACAGTAAAAGTAGGAAAAGTTACAGTTACCTGGGAAAAGCTCGTAAACTGACCTTTATTATATTTGTTAGGATTTTTTTTTTTGTCAAATTACTTTTTCCAAGATTAAGGATGAACTTTGACACTCAAGTTTAGGTAGTTTACATCCAGATTTAAACATAATAACAGTAAACACATATGCATAGCCAAGATTGAATTAAAGGGCATCAGGTGCTCTTATTCTTATCACATCAAATGCGTATGTGTTTGTGTCTGCTATTAATAGTCACCGACACAGCAGTGAAGAAGTCAAGCTCAGGATGTTTTTGCTGTCAGTCAATCAAATGTCCCTTTCCTGTTTTGCATTTCGAGGTTCACAGGGAGGGGGGGCAATGCTGTCCCCTCCTGTGTGGTGTATTAACTTCAGTGGGCTTCTTACCACTAAATGTTTATGTACTTCTCCAAATTAAAGGGGACATATTATGAAAAACTCACTTTTACTGTGTTTTTGCTCATACATTTGCATATCTGGAGTCCCGACCAACACACAAACAGTGAAATAAGACAACCCAGTTAGTATTTTTGGGCAGAAAACATGGGATCAAATACCCCGTTCAGATTTCGCTCTCCTTCTTACATCAAATGGAGGCTCAATTGAATAATACCACCCCTCACCTGATATGTCCACCCATGGCTTCTGAGCTATACTATTGCAAAGGTCCAGCTTTTTTTTTTCTTCTTGCAAGCCGCAGGAGCCGCTAGTAGTGTATCGAAAGTAAGAGCTACGCACAGGAAAAGCTCTGTTGTTGACTGCACAGACCAGCACAAATCATTACATCGCCCTCCAGCCTCAGAGGACACAAGAGCTAAGTGGATGGACTTTATTTTTGTTGGAAATGTCCCAACTACAGTCAGGTAAAAGGTGTAGAGCTACATGTGTGCTAACGCTAACCACTTTGTGTGTGACTGCTTCACCAACCTGGGTCAGTACAACAGGACTGGCCACGAAACTGTTCCTGAAAGAGGGGTCAATACCAACTGTCTGTGGCAAAACAGCAGACTAGAGAAATGTATTTACGATATAATTATGCTGCGTTTATTTGGACATTTAGTACAAGCTAACACTAAATATTACATGTAAAGTTGTTGCCGTTATTTGCTACATCACTTTGACTTTGTTAAGCTTGTTGAATGTTTTTAAGATTAACTTCATCCAATGCGTCTAAATAACATGAGAGTAAAATGAGAGAATGGGTGTAGATGTATTCAGAGTCTGTCTCACTGCTGGTTTTAATAGACATTCACAACAAGTCTCTGACTTTTCTTAAATCACCAAGGCCATTTGTCCCCCGCCTCCTGTCCCACATGTAGCTGGTCTGCAGTCAAAGTTAAGGTTGTGTTGTTGCACTCAGGTAGCTTAGTCGGGTTAGCAATGTTAGCTCATTGAGCTAGGGGAAAATGCTCTACGTCCATCTGCACTAGGGCGAATGAGTTCGTTTTGCGTTGTGTACTGATGCAACTATGTGTCGCTGCTAGAATGAACAGAGGTCTGACCTCAGAGCTAACTGAGTGTAGCATAACGTTAGCTAACTCAGAGCTAACTGAGCGTAGCATAACGTTAGCTAACTCAGAGCTAACTGAGTGTAACATGGCTGCAGCAATTCTATCACTACTGTACCTTATTTAGGACCCGGAGGCACATCTCGCTTACTGTAAGTCACAACCTGTTAAACTGTAAACTACATGCAGGCTTCTGGACCAGAAAGATTAATAGCATTTTACTGTGATGCAGCTGTGTCATTAGTATAGTCGACACGGTTTTTCTTGCTTCACCAAAGTTTATCGTTCACTTAAAAAGCTCTCATGGTTATTGATGTGTGGGTATCTCAGATTTTTACGAAGACAAAACTTGATATGATCTATGAGAAATGGAATAACCTTCTTCTAATGGTTAAGAGAGATTTATTTGCTTTTACTCCTGTTATAGACTGTTATACTGTTATAGACATTGTTTTTCAAATATGACCTGTCAGATGAATCCCATAGTAATTGGAGTAATAGCTGCATGTGTGTGTGTATTGTTTTATTTGCTTTCTCTGACTTCTGAAATAAGCAGGCATTAAGTATCACTGCACTTGTTGTTTAGCACATCTGGACAGGTGGCAGTTGTTCATCATGTGGCAGCCAGACGGACCCACCGAAGAGGTGCAGAGGTGACACACAGCTTTCAATCAAACCGCACTTCAGAATTATAGGTTGACCTACAGTTTAGTATATGATGTCATCCATTATGTTTCTGTCTTTTTATAAGTTTTAATTGCTTCTCTTTTTTTTAATTGTCATCCCATTTCTGTTATTGTTTCTCTTAAAGACATAAGTGGATACGCCTCGTCCATCTTTATTTATGTCAGTGGAATTGCCTAACATGTATATACAGATACATAACACAGATACATAAATGTTACCTGTACCAGTCTATGCATATCAGATAAATTTTAGCATTAACTGTAAAATAAGAAACGTATATCAGTATGTGATTTCTTAACTCTAACATAGTTTTCAACTAGTCTATAAACCACATTAGCACAATATAATTCCTAAAAGTCAGATACAGGCTTTTTGTTTTTGTTTTTCAGAATTTCAGTGACCCAGCCTGGCCACCACTATGAAAAATTTCTGGGGGTGCCACTGCACTTTCAATACTGGACAATCACTGCTGGTAAAAAATCTCTACTTCTAATGTATCTGCCATTACTGCTACTAGTCAGCATGTGTCCTGTACTCTAGAATTAATAAGTAGAGAGGCATTAATCACATAGCCTACCAGTAATGAGTTTTATGCAGACAGCCCTTCCTGTAATAACATGTTGTACTGAAAACATACAGGAAACTATCCTGTCCTGTTCTCCGGCCTGCTGTTATCAAAGGCCGGCACAGCATTTGTTCTGTTGGTCAGGACTACTCAAGTGTTGGGAACATACTTAAGAAAAAAATAGCTCAGGTTAACTGAAAGGCCTTATGTACACCAGCCCAATGTAGTCATGACTGTTGAAAACACATGCAGAGTGAAATACTGTAGCACCAAACTGAACTGTGTAAGCAGTGAATTTCCACTGTCACAGACTTGGCTGGTATATGATGCCTCAGCTTGCCCAGGAATGTGAGGAAAGTTTGTTCAGTGTGTTTTTATGGAGGTTGTTGCAAGAGCAGAGGTGGGATAGTAACCTGCAGGAACATGACTGTGTGGTTTTATTTTCAAAGCCTGGCAAGATCAGATGGAGAGATAGGTTGATTGTGCAGTAGCACCTACCTGGTTTCTGTTGAGGTTTAATGGGATGGCGGTGAAGCAAACACAGGAATTCAGAATGAGCTTTTTCAAGGAGATGAGGACACGGTGTACTGTCAAACCTGGAGGATGATTGTGTAAACAGCATGCCAGTCTGAAAAAGACTAAGGATTCTGTGGGCAAAGCAGCAGATACTAATATCGGTAAAAAAATATCAGTGAAAAATAAAATGAAAGAACAGCATATTATTATATTATAGTGTATTATTTTCTGTGTGTATTTGTATATACTGTACACAACTGTATACAGTATGTTGTGCTATTTTTATTTTTTTCATTAGACTATTCTAAGTTTGATTACCTCTATATAATGTGTGTTCCATGTGTGTAGCACAAAGAGGACTACAAACTTTAATTTCATTGTGCAATGTAGTGTTGTACAAGAACAACTGTATTTCATTGACTCCTTGATATAAAAATAATAGTAAAAGGTGTTCATGTAAACATGCTGTGTTACAACATATTGCATTGTTACAATGCTCCAAAATTACAATGCTTAAATATGTTATGGGTAATTCCAATGTCAACAACTCATTTTTCGCATTGGCAGATATTGTCTCAAGATCCGCTGCAAGTTATTTCTGAGTATCCTTCATTATGGGACAGTGTCAGACCTTAATGCAATTCTTAAGAATGTTTAAATATCAAGCTTAAAGTTGAAGAGCTCTGCAATGTGCAGTTGTCACATTAGAAATAATCCGGAGACATTGAGAGTGCACAGAGAGGTCAAATAAATTAACTTACAAATGAACACAATCAGTCCATTTTTTGTGGAAGAAAAGTCAAATGCATGCCTAGCATGCGAACGCGTGCAGAGCCTGAAGCAGGAAGCCTGGGTTAACAAAGAAAGCTGATAACCAACATTGTGATAATCCTTATCACTGACTGGGGTTTTTGGGTTTTTCGAGCCAGCTCACGCAAAGAAATCCTGGCTATGTCAAACTTGCTTCATAGTACACCTGTCAGATCTGCTGGGGCTAGATCACATAAGGCCACGTGAGGTACCTTTTTAATAGAAACGTTCTGCCAGAAAGCGCTTTCCCACTTTAGGAAGTCAGGTGACACAGTATAAAAAGTGACAATTCCAGTTAATCAGTGGGTTGTGGTCCCCTGTAAAACTATGTTTTAATGTTAACTTATTATTGTTAGATTTAGTTGACTTAGTATACTTGCATACTATGTGTATGTATGTATGTATGGGGCCTAAAGCAATAATACCTTTGCCTAATGCTTAGACTACTCCTCTTTTGAGGGAGTCATCAGGGTGGAAAGTATCTCAGAAGAAATGTCACTAATATCTGCCAAAACATGCACAACATGCTGATGGGAATAGGCTGCAGCCCACAGAACATGAATCAGTGATGATCAGTGACATTATTCTGTCCACCCAAATTTGTGTTACAAGTTGTAACTGTCTCAGTCCTAACAAATACAAAAGCAATGAAGATTAACACTAAACTTTTATTCTTAGAGTATATGTGAAGTTTGACTAAGCTAAATGACTCACAGCTTCTTGGCATGTTGGTATTTTAAAGGGACAGAAAAATTGTTTGCCAGATTCTGATCTTTGTCTGCCACCATACTGTATGAGGTCATATCAATGCATAAATCAGTCTGGAATGAAATGCAGACACATCTATGCTTTGAGTGGCACAGATACAGACAGAGATAGCACCTACTGTATATTTGCCATGGGTGCGTCATATTTGCTTTAGTGTCTCTTTGAATCTGTTATCTTTATTGAACATTCATGTTGGGAACATAGTGAGTAGCTGTGAAACCACTGCTTGGCCCCACATTGCACAGCGGATATGTCTAAGAAAATGGTTGCTGTGTGGAAACTGACACGAAACAGAGGGATCACTGTGGTGCAGGTGCTCCATAAATAACCTGCTATTGATTTGTAATTAACCCAGGCTTGTTTGATAGATTATATACACTTTTATTATTTTGTCAGAGATACATTTTCCTCTTCAGAGTTCATACTGAATCAAGATCAGCTGTTGATGGGCCCATAAAGCCCATGAAGTCATGTGTATATCTGCTGTACAAATAAAGCTAACTTCTATTTAAACATCTTGTATTTAAATCCTCTTTATTCACCACTGTTTTTGCAGTACGCTTCTTTTGTTTATAGACCATCTGCACTGTAAAAATCCACGTATCTGTAAAAGTAATAAACTACATGCTGAAACTACAGATGGCAAATGTTTCATGTAAGTCCGAGTGGCACAAACCGCAGTCTGTTTCAGGAACTTGTGGTTCCTTAATGGCCAGTCAATGACGACAGCTTTTTTCCTGTAAATTCTGCTTACATGACGGAATAACCTTTCCTTAACTGAAACTGAAACTTTTGTGGTGTTAAAATCTATGATGGTAAATGGTAAATGGCCTGCATTTAAATAGCGCTTTTCTAGTCAGCATGACAACTCAAAGCGCTTTACACTACAAGCCAGCATTCACCGTCTGTGGCTCAGGTAGAGCGGTCGCCCATTGATCGGAAGGTCGGTGGTTCGATCCCCGGCCCCTGCAGTCTACATGTCGAAGTGTCCTTGAGCAAGATACTGAACC